>JAKCPB010001798.1:0-72046 GCA_021442155.1 Cymbidium sinense | reverse complement strand
TGTTAAACAAAAAAATACCTTAAGCCTTAAACCCTAAACCCTAAACCCAAAACTAAAACCTAAACCCTAAACCTAAAACCTAAACCCTAAACCTAAACACTAAACCCTAAACCCTAAACCTTAAACCCTAAAACCCAAACCATAAACCCTAAACCCTAAACCCTAAAACCTAAACCTAAATAAAAAAATAAAATAAAATAAACTACAAACCTAAACTAAAACCTAAACCTAAACCTAAACTTAGACTTAAACCTAAAATAAAATAAAACTAAAGCAAAAAACTAAATTAAAATAAAATAAACAAAAATATATATAAAAAATTAAAATAAACCTAAAAATAAAAAACCTAAATAGAATCAATACTAAACCTTAAATAAAATTAAAATAAAACTATGATAAAATAAAATAAAAATAAATAAAAGCCTTAAACCAAAAAATAAGCCTAAAAATAAATGAAAAATAACACACAAGCCCTCAACTAAAAAAAACTAAACCTAAAATAAAAATAAAATAAACAAAATAAAATAAACCTAAATCTAAACTAAAAATATACTAAACAAAAATAAATAATACCTAAACCTAAACCTAAACTAAATAAAATAAAATTAACTAAAAATAAACCTAACTTAAGCTAAAAAAATAAAACCTAAAAATAAACCCAAAATAACAACTTAAAACCTAAACCTAGAAAATAAATTAAAAACCTAAACCTAAACCTAAAAACAAAAAATAAAACCTAAACCTAAAAAATAAAATAAAAATAAAATAAAATTAAAAAATAAACTTAAACCAAACCTAAACCTAAATAATAAACTAAAATAAAAAAACCTAAACTAAAATAAATAAACCTAATATAAATAAACTAAACTAAATAAAAATAAAATAAATGCTAAATAAAAGAGTAAAATCAACTAAATAAACCTAAACCTACACGCTTATTTAATTTTTGTTTTAAAAAAACCCTAAACCCTAAACCATAAAAGCCCTAAACCCTAAATCTAAACCCTAACCCTAAACCTACAACGCTAAACCCTAAATCCTAAACCATAAACTTACAACCCTAAACCCTAAACCTTAAACCATAAACCCTAAACCCTAAACCATAAACCCTAAACCCTAAACACTAAAAAACCCTAAACCTTAAACCCTAAATGCTAAAACCCTAAACCCTAAACCCTAAAACCATAAACTTTAAATCCTAAAACCTAAACTTAAACTAACCATAAAGTTTAAACTATAAACTACAAACCCTTAAAACCTAAACCTAAAACCTAAACCCTAAACTATACCTAAACCCAAAACCCTAAACCCTAAACACAAAACTCCTAAACTTAAATAACCTAACTAAACCTTAAACTAAACTCTAAAAATTTAAACCTAAAACCTAAACCTAAACTTAAACTAAAACTTAAACCTAAACCTAAACTCCTAAACTATCAAACCTTAAACCTTAAACCCTAAACTAAATAAACTAAACCTAAATCCTTAAACTTAACTCCTAAACCTAAACTTAAAACTTTAAACTCTAAACCTTAAACCTAAACTCTAAACCCTAAACCCTAAACTATAAACCTAAACTATAATTTAAACCCTAAAACCTCCTAAAACCTAAACACTAAACTAAACTTAAACCTAAAACCTAACCCTACACCTTAAACCTAAAAGAATAAACCCTAAAACTTTAAACCCTAAACCTTAACCCTACTAAACCCTAAACCTAAACCCTAAACCTAAAGTAATAATATAAGAAAAAGAAACTTAAACCTTAAAACCTAATAAACCTAAACTTAAACCTAAACCTAAAATGGGAATAACCTTGACTAGGAATATCATCACAACCAAGCTCCCTAGATCCGTGGTGGAGGCTAAGGCATATATCGTAGTGGTGGTGGGGATCCGGAGTCAGCCGGATATGGTGGTGGTTGAGCAGGGTGGTTATGGAAGGAGGAGCAAGGTTACAACCATGGTGGTGGCAAGGAGAGATGGGGATATGATGGTGGATCCCAAATCAGAGACCGAGGTGGTTCATGGGAATTAGAAATTAAAGAATGGGTGATCCGCTATAACTATTCTTTATATAGAGAGAGATTGTTCTAATTATCTGGTTTTGATTTTCCCTATTCATGCTCATCTTATCTATGTTGTCATATGTCTTAGAAAACTTGGTGTTACCTTGATGATGAAATCAAAAAGAAGAAATGTTGAATCTAATTTATTATCTTTTAAAAAAAACCAAAAACCTTAAACCCTAAATTAAAACCTGAACCCTAAACCTAAAACTTAAACCCTAAACCCTAAACCCTAAAACCCCAAACCGTAAACCCTATACCCTAAACCCTAAACCCTAAACCCTAAAACCCTAAACCCTAAACCCGAAACCCTAAAGCCTAAACCTTAAACTAACCTTAAACCCTAAACCCTAAAAAGCTAAAAACCTAAAACTAAACTAAATAAAAAAAAATAAAATAAATAAAAAACCTAAACCAAAATAAAATAAATTTAAAATTAAAACCCAAATTAAAACCTAAATTTAAAATTAAAAAGAAAATAAAATAAAAATAAAAACATAACTAAAATAAAATAAATAAAAACCTAAATTAAACTAAAAATAAAACCTAAATAAATAAAATATACCTAAAATAAAACTAAATAAACATATAATAAAATAAAATAAACTAAATTAATAACTTAAACCTAAAAATAAAACATAAACTAAATAAAAAAAAAAACTAAACCTAAACTAAAATAAAATAAACTAAAATAAAAAAAATAAACCTAAACCTAAAAATAAAAATAAAATAAAAAAAACCTTAAACCTCAACTAAAAAATAAAATAAACCTAAACCTAAACATAATAATAATAAAAAATAAAACTTAAAGCTAAAAAATAAAATAAAAAAAAACTAAGCTAAAAAAAACCCTAAACCTAAGCCTAAACCTAAAAAATAAGCTAAAATGAAAAAAACCTAAACTAAAATAAATAAACCTAATATAAAAAACTAAACTAAATAAAAATAAAAATAAACCTAAATAAAAATAAAAAATAAAATAATCTAAAATACATAATAAATATACTAAATAAATTAAACAAACCTAAACCTACCAATTTAATTTTTTAAAAAAACCTAAACCCTAAACTAAAAAATAAAATCAAAAAATAAACCTAAAACCTAAACCTAAAAAAATTAAATAAAAACATAAACCTAAACCTAAAAATAAAACATAAAACTAAAACCTAAAAAATAAAATAAAAATAAAACTAAACTAAAAAAAAATTTAAACCAGAACCTAAACCTAAAAAATAAACTAAAATAAGAAATCTAAACTAAAATAAATAAACTAAATTAAATAAAAATAAAAATAAATACAAATGAAAATAAAAAATGAAATAAACTAAAATAAATAAAAAGTAAACAAAATAAACCTAAACCTAACAATTTACTTAATTTAAAAAATAAGAAATAAAAAAACCCTAAACCCTATAACTAACCCTAAACCCTAAACTCTAAACTAAAAAAAAAAAAACCTAAAACCTGATCCTTAAACCTTAAACCCCAAACCCAAACTAAAACCTAAACCCTAAACCTAAAACCTAAACCCTAAACACTAAACACTAAACACTAAACCCTAAACCCTAAACCCTAAAGCCATAAACCATAAACCCTAAACCCTAAACTTAAATAAAAAATAAAATAAAATAAACTAAAAACCTAAACCTAAACCAAACCTAAACCTAAACCTAAAATAGAAAAAAAAGCTAAACTAAAATAAATTAAATAAAAACCTAAACTAAACAAAAAATAAAATAAACTTAAAAATAAAAAACCTAAATAAAATAAAAACTAAACCTAAAATAAAAATAAAATAAACCTAAGATCAAATAAAATAACAACTAAATTAAAACCTAAACCTAAAAATTAAATCTAAAAATAAAACCTAAAAAATAAATAAAAAATAACACATAAACCCTAAACTTTAAAAAAAAAAAAAGTAAACCTAAAATAAAAATAAAATAAACCTAAACCTAAACTAAAATAAACTAAACTAAAATAAGTAAAACCTAAACCTAAACCTAAAATAAACTAAACCTAAACCTACGCCTAAACTAAATAAAACAAAATAAAGTAAAATTAAACCTAAGCCTAAACTAAAAAATAAAACTTAAAAATAAACCTAAAAAAATAAAATAAAACCTAAACCTAAACCTAATAATAAAAAATAAAACCTAAACCAAGAAAATAAACAAAAAAAAACTAACCTAAAATAAATAAAACTAATATAAATAAACTAAACTAAATAAAAATAAAAAGTAAAATAAACTAAATAAATAGAAAATAAACTAAATAAACCTACACCTTTCGGTTTACATAACTTTTTAAAAAAAAAACCCTAAACCCTAAACTATAAACCCAAAACCATAAATGCCCTAAACCCTAAATCCTTAAACCTAAACCCTAAACCTATAATGTTAAACCCTAAGCCCTAAACCCTAAACCTAAATCTAAACCTTTACTACTAAAACCCTAAACCAAACTAAACCCTAAAACTAAACCTTAAACTAAACCTTAAACCTTAACTAACCCTAAACCCCTAAACCTAAACCCAAAACCCTAAACTAAATAAACCCTAAACCCTAAACCTAAACCCCAAACCCTAAACCTACAACCCTAAACCTAAAACCTTAGCCCTAACCCCTAAACCCTAAACTCAAACCTAAACTAAACCCTAAATCATAAAACCCTAAACCTAAACCCAAAACTCTAAACCCTAAAAATCCTAAACCCTAAAACCTAAACACTAAACCCTAAACCCTAACCCTAAACCTTAAACCTTAAAAGCATAAACCCTAAAACTTTAAACCCTAAACCCTAAACCCTAACCCTACACCATAAACCATAAACACCAAATCCTAAACCTAAACTTAAAGTAACTAAATAAATTAAAAAATAAACCTAAACTAAAACCTAATAAACCTAAACTAAACCTTAAGAATGCTAACCTTGATGGAGAGCATCACCCAATTAGCTAGATCAAGAAGGAGGCTAAGGCATGGCGCTATCACAATGTGGTGGGGATCTGAGCTGGTGGATATGGTGGTGGTGGTCGAGTGAATGGAGGCAGAGGATAAAGAGGTAGTAGTGGTGGCAGAGCAAGAGATCGATATGATGGTGGATCCCATTAATCGAGGCTAAGGTGGTTCGATGGGAACTGAGAAATTGAAGAATGACTATCTAATCCATTATTATCAAACTATGTCTTTATAGAGAAATGATTCTAGTTATATGGATTTTGATTTGCTTTATGCATGCTCATTGTTTCTATCTATGTTGTCTTGTGTCTTAGAAAACTTGGCGTGTTACTTGGTTGATGAAATCAAAAAGAAGAAATATTGAATCTAAATTTGTTCTCTTTTATAATAAAAAAACCAAAAACTTTAAACCCTAAACTAAAACTTAAACCCTAAACCTAAAACTTAAACCTTAAACCCTAAACCCTAAACCGTAAAAACCCCAACCCTAAAACCTAAACCCTAAACCTTAAACCCTAAACCCTAAAACCGTAAACCCTAAATCTTAAACCCTAATCCCTAAGCCCTAAGCCCTAAACCCTAAACCCTAAACCTTAAACTAACCCGGAACCCTAAACCCTAAACCCTAAAAAGCTAAAATCCTAAACCTAAACTAAATAAAAAACTAAAAATAAAATAAATAAAAGAACTTAAACCAAAATAAAATAAAATAAAATAAATAAATAAAACAAAATAAAATAGATACCTAAACCTAAACCTAAAAAAAATAAAATAAAAACATATCTAAAATAAACTAAATAAAACCTAAACTAAAAAACCTAAATAAAATAAAAATTATACCTAAAATAAAAATAAAATAAACCTAAAATAAAATAAAATAAAAACTAAATAAACATCTAAACTTAGAAAATAAACCTAAAAATTAATAAAAAATAAAACTTAAACCCTAAACTAAAATAAACATAAACCTATAATAAAAATAAAATAAACCTAAACTTAAACTAAAATAAACTAAACTAAAATAAATAAAACCTAAACCAAAAATAAACTAAACCTAAACCTAAACCTAAACTAAATAAAATAAAGTAAACTAAAACTAAAGTAAAAAATAAAACTTAAAAATAAACCTAAAATAAAAACCTAAAACCTAAACTTAAAAAAAAAATAAATAAAAAAACCTAAACATAAACATAAAATAAAATAAAAACTTAAACCTAAAAAATAAAATAAAAATAAACTAAACAAAAAATAAACCTAAACTAACCTAATCAAAAAAATAAAATAAATAAAAAAACCTAAAATAAAATAAATAAACCTAAAATAAATAATCTAAACTAAATAAAAATGAAATTGAACCTAAATAAAAATAAAAAATAAACTATAATAAATAAAAAATAATCTAAATAAACTTGAACCTACCGATTTACTTAATTTAAAAAAATAATAAAATAAATAAATAAATAAAACCCTAAACCTAAACCCTAAATCTTAAACCTTAAACCCTAAACCCTAAACCCAAAACCCAAACCCTAAACCATAAACCCTAAACTCTAAACTGTAAACCCTAAACCCTTAATCCTAAACTCTAAAACCCCAAACCCTAACACTAAACCCTAAACTAACCCTAAACCCTAAACCCCTAAACCATAAAAACCCAAAACCCTAAAGCCTAAACACTAAACCCTAAACCCTAAACCCTAAAAAACCTAAACCCTAAAGCCTAAACACTAAACCCTAAACCCTAAACCTTAAGCTCTAAACTTTAAACCCTAAGCCTTAAACCCTAAACCTAAACCTAAAGAAACTAAATAAATAAAAAAATAAACCTAAACCCTAAAACCTAAACTTAAACCTAAACCTAATAATTTGTGAACCTGACAGAACATCGTCAACTAGGCTTGATAGATGTCATGGTGGAAGGAAGGTGGTGGTGGTTATCACAATGGTGGTTGGGGATCCGAGGTGTCTGGATGGAGGTCTGGGAGCAATGGTGTTAGGTCTGAGGAGCAGAGGTTACCATGGTGGTGGATGGATGATCGGGACATAATGGCGATCCCATGCCGAGGCAGGGTGGCTCAAATGGAACTGAGAAACTAAAGATCAATCGACCGATCTGCTATGGAATTTTTCAAGAGAGATATTCTAGTTATTAGGTTTTTGATTTCATGTGTGCTCATTTTTATCTATGCCATCGCTTGTGTCTTAGAAAAACATGGTGCACTACTTGGTTGGTGAAATAAAAAAAAGAAGAAATGTTAATATAAATTTATCTCTATTAAAATAAACCTTAAACCCTAAACCCCTAAACTAAAACCTAAACCCTAAACCTAAAAACTTAAACTCCTAAACCTAAACCTAAAACCATAAACCCTAAACTAAACCTTTAAACTTAAACCCTAAAACTCTTAAACCCTAAACTTTAAACCCTAAACCCTAAACCTAAACTTAAACTCAAAACCTAAACCCTAAACTTAAAACCTAAACCCTAAACTCCTAAACTAAACCCTAAACCCTAAACCTTAAAACCTAAACCTACTCTAAACCCAAAACTTAAACCCTAAACTAAACTTAAACTATAAACTATAAACTATACCTAAACCTTAAACCTAAACTTAAAACTAAACCTAAACTAAAACTTTAAACCTAAAATCCTAAACTCTAAACTAAACAACTAAAACCTAAACCTAAACTTAAACCTAAACTCCTAAACTTAAATTAAACTAAATCTAACTTAAACTAAATCCTAAACTAATAAATAAACCTAAACTAAACTCTAAAATCTAAATCAAAAAATCTAAAACTTAAACTCAAAATCAAACTCTAAACTAAACTAAATCCTAAACCTAAACCTAAAACCTAAACCCTAAACCTAAACCTTAAACTAAACTCTAAACTTAAACTTAAACTAACCTAATCCTAAACTAAATCAAAACCTAACCTAAATAAACCTAAATTAAACCTAAAACTCTAAACTTAAATCTCCTAAACTTAAACTAACCTAAACTCTAAACCTAGTTTAAATCTAAACTTTAAATCCTAAACCTAAATATAAACTTAAACTAAATAAACTTAAAACTCCTAAACTCCTAAACCTAAACCTCTAAACTAAAACCTTAACCTTTAACCTAAACCTAAACTTAAACTAAACCTAAATCCTAAACAAAACCTAAACTCTAAACAAAAAACTAAACCCTAAACTAAACCTAAATTAAACTAAACCCTAAAGTAAACTAAACTAAACCTTAACCTAAAGAAAACCCATAAACTAAGAAAACATTGTTTAAGCTCTTGTCTCATGTTTCATGGATTTCTTTTCCTTCTTTTTTAGCTCGCTACTTGCCTATTATTTTGCATGATTCTCATCAGATTCCTTCTTGAATCGATGACCGGCCTATTTCATGTCTTCATTATGACACCGCTTGGCTACCATGATTCCTTGAGAAAACTGAAAGACCCTATGGATCCTACTAGGCATCACTATTGTTTTTGCAAAAATCATTCAAAGTCATTCCGCTTTGATTTCTCTCCCAATATGCAAATTTCATTAACCAATTTTTTTTTTACTATGGGTGCTTTATTTGGTCACATTGCAAATTGATCAGGAAATGACTATGAAATCTCATCCTTTAGTGGCTAGAATTCTTATTTAATTAGACATTACCAAGAGACACCCCAAAGAAATCTGGTTGGGATTTAAAATTACTTATATATAAAAAAATTGAATTTGAAAATTTCCTCTATTTTTGTTCTCACTGAAAATCGGCATAATTAATGTTTCATTTTACATCTTACCTAAAAAAGAAAATATTAAGCAAACTTATTCCTAACCCTATTAATCACTATTAAACATCTTTACTTCAAAAAAAAAAAAAAAGGAATTTTGAATGTTCCAATAAGGTTATTTTACCTCTTACTTTCTAATAAAAAAAGCTTTAATGTGAACAATAATAGTTTTTCTAAACTTTTTGAGATGATCTATTTCCTTGATTCAATCCTCATTTTGGCTTTATTAATGAAAATGAATCTTTTTAGAATATAAATGAGATATTAATGTTATGCATCATAAATTCAAAATATATTTTAATACCTCAGATAATCGCTGAAAACTACCTATTTTCTATTTAATGATTTAAATTCAATGATTTGATTTGTTTTATAATTTGATCATGAAAAGAAATTTGTTCACACTGCTATAAATAAATATGAACCCTCTTGCTTATTCCGATGCTCATTTATTTAATAAATTTAATTTTGAAGAAGAGAACTCATTTCTAATCAAGAATTTCTCCAAATCACTAATGTCTAAGTCCTCCTCTATGATGATTATAAAAAAGAAAATGGTTTCCAAACTTATCATGCTAGAAAAGAAAAATGTTAACAAAATTCTCCAAATTGCCAAGAAACACTAGATGAATTTTTTTCTTAATTAACCTTTTCTTAACCCATTTTATATGTTTAATTTTATGTTTGAATGTTGAGGGATTGATCTCTATTTGTAATCAGAAGAAATCTTTTTTATATAATATTTCTTTTTTTATTTATTTTTTTCTAGAAGTCTTGTTTATGCTAACAAAATTAACCATGAAGAATATGATTTCAATAAATTTTTTTCTCTAATTTAGAATAGACTGGTGCTTTTAATAACTCTAGATTTCTATTTTGATAATTTTCAACAAGTTGTCAATGCTCAAACCCTTATGGATTTTTGTGTTTTAAATCTAAAGAAATTTTTTTTAGATATAGAATTTCAATTGACAAATTTTTTTTATCATTTCAAATATTCATTTTATTCAATTTTGAATGAAGTTTGTTCCTTAAGCATTCATTCCATGGAACAAGAATTTTTTAAAAATCTTTGCTAATAAAAGATAAATTGATCTTGAGGTCTCTAGATCCTTAAGATTAAGGACTTGAGGTAAAAGATAAACTTGTTAATTTTCAAAATATGGAAGAGATGACTTATTGGTCAAAAAGTTTCTAGTAAACATATTTCAGATGGTGACAGGAATACTAGGCATTTCCATGCTTTAGTTAATAAAAACAAAGCTTTAAATAATATTCAAAAAATTAAAGATGGTAATGGAGAATGGATTATGGAGAATAATGATATTAAGGATTCGATCATTAATTACTTTAGAAATATGCTTAATAAGAGTTTTTCTTAGGAACCAATTTCTAAATCTCACTTGACTCCTTCTATTATAACCAATGATGATAATGATTTGCCTACTATTTTGCCTAATGAAGATGAAATTTTTAAAGTTCTTAATAGCATGAGCATAGATTATGTTACTGGTTCGGAGGGTTTAACTACACAATTTTTTCAAAATTTTTGGTTTATTATTAAAAGTGATTTGATTGTGGCTATGGTTGACTTTTTATTGGTAATTATTATCCTAGATATTTTTAGCACTTCTATTATTCTCATACCTAAGAAAGATAATCCAACTATTGGAGTGATTTTAGACCTATTAGTCAACCTTCTTCAATAAGTTGATTTCCAAAATTTTGCCAACAGGCTTAGTCCTTTACTTCATAAGATATCTCTCTCAACCAAATTGGTTTTGTTAAAGGTAGATCTATTTATAATAACATTTTACTTGCCCAAGAATTAATTCATGACTTAGATGCTAAGACTAGAGGTGGAAACATTCTTTTTAAATTATGTATTACCAAAGCTTTTGATAATATCTCTTGGGATTTCATTTTCCTAAATTTGAATTTATTTGGGTTTTTTGATAAATTTATTTCTTCTTATAATCTTATTAATAATGTTTGGTTTTTTATTTTGTTTAATGGGGAAGCTTTGGACTTCCTTCTTCCCATGGCTTAAGACAAGTGGGGCTCAGATCTCTTACTTTATTTATTATTGTTATTGAGTACTTATCTAGAGCATCAATGAGTTATTTTAAACAATCCTAGTATGTACTATAGAATTTTGGTGGTCTTCCTATTTCCCACTTAAGCTTTTGTAAATTATTTCATTATTTTTGCAATGCTTCTATTCAACATATCAAGAACCTCAAGATTTTTTAAATAAATTTGTAAGAAAGTGGTCTTTTATCAATGATAACCAAAGCTATTTTATTATTTCTTCAAGTATCTCTAATAATAAAATCAATAAAATGGCATATCACTAATTTTAAACATCAACACTTACCTCTAAGTAATATGTGCTCTCTATTTAATGGTCCAAAATGATCTCATCTTTTGAGTTAATTCAAAAAAATTTTAAATAAAATTTTTGTTTGGGAATTCCATTTACTTTCCTTTGGTGCTCACTATTCTTAAAAGCACTCAATTTTATGCCCTTTATTTGATTCAAACTATTATTCCTAATTCTACTCTTATCAAAATTGATTTAAACAAATTTTTTTGGGATCCAATAATTCTATTAAAAGAATGCATACATCCTCATAAATGTTATGGTCCTTGGGTGAAGGTGGTCTTGGTTGCAAACCTATTCCAGCTTTATCTCAATTTTAGAAAGAATGATAGCCTTTGGGCTAATTTTATGATGGAAAATATTCCCAAGGTAAACACCCTCTTATCTGTGCTTATAAAGTTGGTGACTCCTCTTTGGAAAATACTTTGCTCCATTAATGGGTTTTGAATCTTAATATCTTGGGGTGACCTCTTATCTGCTTAATATCTTCTTTCTTTGGCAATACATCTATTCACTCCCTTTATCTATACACTCTACTGCTATCAAAGTTAAATTTTTTGGCTTAATAATAATTGGAATGAAATAAACATGAGAACTACATTCTATTTATATTTTTTGACAAGTTTTGCAACATCGCTATCTTTCTAATAAACTTGATCAAATTCTTTTCAAGCTCTCTACAATGATTTCTTCTTAAAGAGGTTTGGAATTTTATTAGAAATAAACAAAACCCCTCTAATGTTTTCATTAAACTTTGGAACAATATCATTCCTATTTCTTATTCTATTTTAGGTTGAGGATTTTGAATAACTTCGCTCTTATAGATTCCTTTCTCTTGCTTAAATTGTTTTATTTACCTTCCAAGTGTTACTTTTTCATATTGAAAATGTTAATCATGTTTTTGTCAATGGTGATATTGCTTCCAAACTTTGATATGGTATGAATTTATTTAACACTAACTATTTTAGGCTCTCTTTCATTATATCAACTTCTTGAAGTTTGTTTCCATAAACTATGAAAGGTCATATTAAAGTTTTAATTGCCATTACCTTCTTTGGTTCATTTGGATGGATAGAAATGATTCTAAATATCGAGGCATCCCTATGAACCATAGAAGGATCCTTACTATAACCCAAAACCCTAAACCCTAAACCCTAAACCTAAACCCTAAACTCTAAAATCCTAAACACAAAAACCCTAAAATAATAAACACCAAAACCCTAAACCCTAAACCCTAAACCCTAAAAACCTAAACCTAAACCTAAAAATAAAAAATAAAACATAAACTTAAAAAATAAAATAAAAATAAAACTAAACTAAAAAATAAATCTATACCAAAAAAACTAAAATAAATAAACCTAAAATAAATAAACTAAAATAAATAATAATAAAAATAAACCTAAAGAAAAATAAAAAATAAAATAAACTAAAATAAATAAAAAATAAACTAAATATACCTAAACCTACTAGTTTACTTAATTTAAACAAGAATAATTATTAAATAAAAAAACACTAAACCCCTAAACCCTAAACATTAAACCCTAAACCCTAAACCCTAAACACCCTAAACCCTAAATCCTAAATCCTAAACCCTAAACCCTAAACCTAAATCAGAAAACCCTAAACCTAACTAAAACCTCCTAACCTAACTTAAACCTAAACTAAACTTAAACTAAACCTAATTAAACTAACTTAAACCCTAAACCTAACCTAATCCTAAAACCCTACTCCTAAACTTAAAACCCTAAACCCTAAACTAACTTAAACCTTCTCCTAAACCCTAAACCTAAACCTTAAACTCCTAAATTACTAAAATCCTAAACACTAAACTCTAAACTTAAACTTAAACTCCTAAATATAAACCTAAAACTTAAACCTTAAAACCTAAACCTTAAACTATAAACCCTAAACCTTAAACTATACTAAATCTAACCTAAACTAAACTACCTAAAACCTAAATTAACCTAAACCCTAAATAAACTTAAAACCCTAAACTAAAAAAAAACCCTAAAAACCCTAAAACCACAAACCATAAACCCTAAACCCTAAACCCTAAAAAACTAAACCTAAAACCTAAACTAAATAAAACCTATAAATAAAATAAATAAAAAACTTCAATGTAAATAAAATAAAAACCTAAACTAAAACCTAAACCTAAACTTAAAATTAAACTTAAACCTAAAAATAATATAAAATAAAATAAAAAATAAAAACTAAAATAAAATAAAATAAATAAAATCCTAAACTAAACTAAAAAGTAAAATAAACCTAAAAATAAATTAAAAAAAATAAAATAAAAGCTAAACCTAAAATAAGCACTAATTAAGCCTACAATAAAATAAAATAAAAACTGAATAAATACCTAAACCTATAAAATAAACCTAAAAGTAAATAAAAATACCTAAACCCTAAATTAAAAAAAAACCTAAACCTAAAAAAAAATAAAATAAATAAAATAAAATAAACCTAAACTAAACTAAATAAATAAAGCCTAAACCTAAACCTAAAATAAACTAAACCTAAACCTAAACCTAAACTAAATTAAATGAAATAAACTAAAAATAAACCTACACATAAACTAAAAATATAAAACCTAAAAATAAACCTAAAATAAAAACCTAAAACCTAAACCTAAAAAAATATAATAAAAAACTAAATTTAAACCTAAAAAAAAAATAAAACCTAAACATGAAAATAAAATAAAAATAAAACTAAACTCAAAATAAACCTAAACCTAAACCTAAACCTTAAAATAAACTAAAATAAAACCTAAACTAAAATAAATAAACCTAAAATAAATAAACTAAACTAAATAAAAATTAAAATGATCTTACCTAAAAATAAAAAAATAAAATAAACTAAAATAAATAAAAAATAAGCTAAATAAATGTAAACCTACTCATTTACCTAATTTAGAAAAAAATTAATAAATAAATAAATAAAAATCCTAAACCTTAAACCCTAAATCCTAAACCTTAAATAACCCCAAACCCTAAACAAAAACCCTAAACCCTACCTAAACCCTAAACACTATACCTTAAACCCTAAAACCCTAAACCCTAAACCCTAAATCTTAAACCCTAAACCCTAAAGCTTAAACCCTAAACCCTAAACTAACCCTAAAACCTAAGTTATCCCTAAACCTAAACCCTAAACCTAAAACCCTAAACCAAAAAAGCCTAAACCCTAAACCCTAACTAAACCCTAAACCCCAACCCTACAGAGGTGCCGGTAGATATGATGGTGGATATGGAGGTGGTGGTTGGGAGAGAACCGGAGGTGGGGATCCGTGGCCGATGGATCTGAGGTGCTGGTGGATGGAGGTGGTGGTTATGGAGGCGTGGAGCACGAGGCTACAACCATGGTGGTGGCGGATAGATGGGATATGATGCAGATCCCTACTGAGAGCAAGGGTGGTTCTGATGGGAACTAGAAAATGAAGAACACGATCCGATTTGCTATGGAACTAAAGAGATGGTTCTAGTATCTATGGTTTTGATTTGCTTAATGCTCATTTTTATCTATGTTCACTTGTATCCCAGAAAACTTGGTCTACTACTTGGTTGATGAATTCAAAAATAAGAAATGTTGAATCTGAATTTGTTCTTTATTAAAAAAAACCTTAAACCCTAAACCCTAAATTAAAACATAAACCCTAAAACTTAAAACCTAAAAACCCTAAAACCCTAAAACACTAAACCATAAAACACTAATCCCTAAACCTTAAAACCTAAACTCTAAACCCTAAACCCTAAACTAACCTAAACCCTAAAGCCTAAACTAACCTAAACCCTAAACCCTAAATCCTAAACAACCAAACCCTAAACTAAAAAAAACCCTAAACCTAAAAAAAACCTTAAACTTAAACCCTAAACCCTAAACTAAACCATAAACCCAAAACCTAAACCCTAAACCCTAAAACCTTAAACCATAAACCCTAAACCTAAACCCTAAACCCCTAAACACTAAAACTCCTAAACCCTAAACCCCAAAGCCTAAACCCTAAACTAACCCTAAACCCTAAAGCCTAAACACTAAACATCAAATCCTAAATACCTAAAAACATAAACCTAAACTAAATAAAACTTATAAATAAAATAAATAAGAAAACCTAAAATAAATAACAAAATAAATAAAATAAAAATAAACCTAAACCTAAACCTAAACCTAAAATAAAATAAAAATTAAATTAAAATAAAAAATAAAACCTATAAACTAAAAATAAAATAAACCTAAAATAAAAAAAAAATAAAAAAAACTAAACCTAAAATAAGATAAAATAAACCTAAAATAAAATAAAATAAAACTAAATAAAAATATAAACCTAAAATAATAAAATAAAATAAAACCTAAACCCTAAACTAAAAAAAACTTAAACTAAAATAAAAATAAAATGAACAAAATAAAATAAACCTAAACTAAAAAAAATAAAACTTAAACCTAAACCTAAAATAAACTAAACTTAAACCTAAACATAAACTAAATAAAATAAAATAAACTAAAAATAAACTAAAAATAACTTAACCTAATCCTAAACCTAAACTAAAAAATAAAACCTAAAAATAAACCTATAATAAAAACCTAGAACCTAAACCTAAAAAAATATAATAAAAATTGAAACCTAAACCTAAAAAATAAAATAAAAATAAAAATAAACTAAAATAAATAAACCTAAAATAAATAAACATAAAATAAATCTAAAATAAATAAACTAAACTAAATAAAAATAAAAATAAACCTAAATAAAATAAATAATAAAATAAACTAAAATAAATAAAATAAATCAATAAACTAAATAAAGTTAAACCTACCATTACTTAATTTAAGAAAATAAATAAATAAAACCCTAAACCCTAAACTGAAACCTAAACCCTAAAACCCTAAGAAACCCTAAACCCTAAGCCAAAGTTAAACCAAGCCCTAAACCCTAAACCCTAAACCCTAAACCCTAAACCCTAAACACTAATCCCTAAACCTATAACCCTAAACTTGAAACCCTAAACCTTAAACCCTAAAAAGCCATAATCCTTAAACCCTAAATCCTAAACCTAAAACCTAAAACCCTCACCCTAAACCTAGAAACCTAAACCCTAAACTAACCCTAATCCCTAAACCCTAAATGTTAAACCCTAAACCCTAAACCATAAACCCTAAACTAACTTAAACCCTAAACCTAAACTCCTAACCTAAACTAAACTAAAAAACTATAAACTATAAACTCCTAAAACTTAAACCCTAAATTAAACCTTAACCTAAAACTTAAACTAAACTCCTAAAACCCAACTAAACTCTAAACTTTAAACTTAAACTTAAACCTAAACCTTAAACTCCTAAACTTTAAACCTAAACTTAAACCTAAACCTAAACCTAAACTAAACCCTAAACTTAAACTCCTAAACTAAACCTAAACCCTAAACTTAAACTAAACTCCTCTAAAACCTAAACCTAAATCCTCTAAACTTGTTAACTAATCCCTAAATAAAAGTTTAAACTCTAAACCCTAAACATAAACCTTAACTCTAAATATTAAAAATAAAACCCTAAAACACTAAACCCAAGACCCTAAACCTTAAACCCTAATCACTAAACCCTAACCCTAAACTCTAAACCCTAAACCAAAACCTAAATTAACTAAATAAATAAAAAATAAACCTAAAACCTAAAAGCTAATAAGCCTAAGCCTAAACCTAAACACTAAGAATGAGCATAACCTTTATAGAACATCAACCAACCAGTGCCTAGATCTAGCATTGGAGGCAAGGAGGAGGCTTATCATAGTGGTGGGGATGTGGAGGTGCTAGATATGGAGGTGGCGCTGGAGGGAGGAGTGACAGAGGTTACATCATGGTGGTGGAGGAGGGAGAGATCGTGATATGATGGCGATCCCGCTACTGAGAGGGGTGGTAATGGGAATTCTAGAAACAAGAATGACCAACTCTGCTATGGAACTGTATCTTTAGAGATGATTCTAGTAATCTAGAGTTTTTTTGCTCTATGCTTGCTCATCTTTTATCTATGTCATCGCCAGGTCTTAAAAAACTTGGTTTACTTGGTTGATGAAATCAAAAGAGGAAATATTGAATCAATTTGTTCTATGTTAAAAAACTATAAACCCTAAATTAAAACATAAACCCTAACCTAATACCTAAACTCTAAACCCTAAATCCTAAACTAAAACATAAACCCTTAACCTAATACCTAAACTCTAAACCCTAAACTCTAAGCCCTAAACCCTAAACCCTAAACTAAAACATAAACCCTAAACCTAAAACCTAAACCCTAAATAAATATAATTGTAAACCCTAAACTCTAAAACCCTAAACCTTAAAGCCTAAAACCCTAAACACTAAACCTTAAACCCTAAATCCCAAAACCTACAACCTTAAACCCTAAACCATAATCCCTAAACCCAAAATCCTAAACCCAAAACCCAAAACCCTAAACTAACCCTAAACCCTAAACCCTAAACCTAAAACCCAAAACCTAAAAAAACCTAAAAACCTAAACCTAAACTAGATAAAACATAAAAGTAAAATAAAAAAAAAACTTAAACCTAAAATAAATAAATAAAATAAAATAAAAACTAAAAAAAACCTAAACCTAAACCTAAACTAAAACCTAATAATTAAATAAAATGAAAACAAAATAAAAAAACCTAAACTAAACAAAAAAATAAAATAAACCTAAAAATAAAAAACCAAAAAACTAAACATAAAATAAAAATAAAATAAACATAAAAAATTAAAATAAAAACCTAAAGCTAAATCTAAAAGTTAAAAATAAAATGTAAAAAATAAAATAAAAAGAAAACTAAAATAAAAAATAAACTTAAACCTAAACCTAAAACTGAAAATTAAATAAAAAACCTAAAATAAATAAACTAAACTAAATAAAAAAAATAAAATAAAAAAAATAAACTAAATAAATAAAATAAACTAAATACACTAAATAAACCTAAACCTACCAATTTACTTAATTTAAAAAATTAAGAAAATAAAAAAAGGAAAAAACCTTTAAACCCTAAACCCTAAACCTAAAACCTAAACCCTAAATCCTAAATCCTGAATCCTAAACCCTAAACATTCAACTAAAACCTAAACTTTAAACCCTAAACCCTAAACCTACAACCCTAAATGCTAAACCCTAAACCCTAAATCAAAAACCTATAACCCTAAACCCTAAACCTACTCCTAAACCTAAACCTAAACCTTAAACTCAACCTAAACCTAAATTAAACCTAAACCTTAAACCTAAACTATAAAACCCTAAATCATAAACCCTAAATCCTAAACTATAAAACCTAAATAGAAACCTAAACTTAAAACCTTAAACTCTAAACTATAAAACCTTAAACCTAAACCCTAAACCTTAAACTATAAAACTTTAAACCTTAAAGTAAACCATAAACCTCAACCTTTAACCCTAAACCCTAACCCTAAACTCTAAACCTTAAACTCCCAATCATTCTTTGATTTCTCACCCTAATATGTGAATTCATTTCGTTAACCATCAATTCAATTTTATTATCAGTGCTTTATTTGGTCGATCATTGCAAATTGATCAGGCAATGGCTACAAAGTCTCGTCCTTCAGTCACTAGAATCTTTATTGAATTGGACATTACCAAGAAACACCCCAAAGAAATGTAGTTATGATCTAAAAATTTTTATTACATGCAAAGAAATAAATTTGAAAATTTCCTATCTTTTTTTTTCTCATACAAAAATCCACTAGCATGATAATTCTGAATGTCTCATTCTTCATCCTCACATAAAAAAGAAAATCTCTATTAAGGAAACTTCTTCTCCTAACCCCAGGCCAACACTATTAAATATAAAAAAACTACTTTGGAACAAATGATTCTTTGAATGTTCCTAATAAGTACCTCTTTCACTCTTTTGAGCAATTGAAGGATTCTAATGTGAACAATAATAACTTTTCTAAACTTTTGAATGATTTTGTTTCCGATTTGATCCTTGCATCCTTGTCGCTTTGATAGATAAAAAATGAAGCTTTAATGGAGAACAAAAATGAGGAATTTAATACTATGCATCATTCTAATTCAATGGAGAATATGGATTTAATACCTCATGATAATCGTTGATAAAATTGATTCCATATTCCAAATTCAAGATGATTTAGCTTCTCAAAAGATTTTTTATCTAATAATTTGGCTAATGTTGAGGAAGGGTTTGGTGTTCCCACTTACTTTTTTTAATAAATCAATTTTGCTCTCCTTGCTATTTCCAAAGCTCATTTATCTTTAATAAATTCTATTATCTTGGAAGAAGAAGAATTCACCTCATCAAGAGATTTCTCAAATATGTGACTAATGTTGCAAAATCCTTTTTAGATGATGCTTCAAAGGGAAAATAAAATGGCCTCCAAACTTTCTATTTGAAAAAGAAATAAAATGTTAAAAATTCTCCCACCAAATTGCTAAGAAACACTAGAGCTATTATTGCCTCCCTTTCTTGTTTAATTTTTTAGTTTTGAATGTTAGAGGGATTTGTATCTCTATTTGTAAATATTAGAAATCTTTGTTGTATCCATAATATTTTTTACTTATTATTCTTGAGCCACTTATTCATGCTAATAAAATTAACCAAGTTGAAATGATTGTTTTCTCTAATGTTAGCAATAAGATTTGGTGTTTTGGATTAACTTTGTAGAGTTTCTATTCTTGATGATTTTCATCAAGTTGTCAATGCTCAAATCTCTTATGGTGATTATTGTGTTTTGGGCTCTTTATTTATGCATCTTGTAATAGATCCGGTAGAAATCTTCGGGATAACTTGACTAATTTTGCCACCTCTATCAATAAACCTTGGTTTGTTGGTGGTGATTTCAATAGTATTTTGTTCTCTCTCAATGATGTGGTGGTTGCTCTCCAATATTCATTCCATGGAAGATTTTTCCAATATGATCCTTGATTGTAATTTGAATAATATTGGCTTTAAGGGTTCTAATTATACTTGGCAAAACTCTAGACTTTGGCAAAGGTTGGACTTATTTTAATACTCATTGGATCACCAATGGCCTATTACTTCTATAGATCATTTAAGTAGAACCTTGTCTCATGCTCCTCTTGGTTTTATAAAATAATTCTAATAGATTAAAGAATTTCTCTCCTTTAGATTTCAACATGTGGATTTAGCATATTAATGTTGACCTCACTTTGGAGTGAGTTCTCAACCTCTTCTTAGACCTGTGGATCTTCTAGACACTAAGACTTCTTAGTCATAAGACACTTCTAGTTATTAGATGAACACTTAACCTAAACCTAGACTTAGAAGGTTAATCATAGGATTAGGCTATGCCTGTGGATTAAGGAGACTCACCTACTCTATAGCCTGACCCGTGTTCACCTAATCAAACCAAACCTCAAATTCAATTCAAATATAAAAATACAAATCCAAATCTAAATCAAATGATCAAGCCCATGATCGATCCAAAATCAAAATCCTTCCTAAGCCCTATGATTTATCTTATGGACTAGCCTTTAGCCAAATCCAAATCAATCCAAATTCAATTGATTTTCTCAAAGATAAATTCAACCCTTCAATCAATTTATCAAATTCAAACTCAAACTCAACTTCAAATCATGATCCAAACCTAAATCCAAATAAAATCAAATCCAAATCCAAACCCTTAAGCCAATTTCATGGACTTAGCCAAGTTCTACCTAAAATCAATCAATCCTTCAATCCTCATTCCAAGTTCTACCTAAACTCATAATAAAAACCATCAAGTAAATCATTCATATTAGAATTCAAAATCAAATGCAATTTTAGTCAAGTTTAAGCCTAAATTAAATTAAATCATGATTTGAATGTTAAGTCATATATATAAAAGAAAATGATAATAATAAAAAAATTATAATTTAACATACACAATCCATTTTAAATCTAAAATGAACTAATAGAGAGAGAGAGAGAGAGAGAGAGATTAAACCAATTCTAAACTTCAAATGAAATTTATTCGTAAATCAAATAAACTAAAATAAAAAAAAAAAAAATATATATATATATATATATAATATATTAATCATTAAATTAAAATAATTAATTTATCAAATTATGAATCCATATTATCAATAATTATTAATCATAATTAAAATTATCTTATTTTATACATATAACTTATAAATTATTTCAATTATTTACTAAAGTTATTAAAATTATGTAAAACTTTTAAAATCATTTATTTTAAAAAAATCAGGTTTCAACAAGTTTAAAAAAAGTGAAAAAGACAAAACTATTAAATGACCTATGCCTTGCTAGTTTATTTGATCCTGACAACACATAAAAAAAAAAAAAAGAAAGAAATAATAAGAGGGAATGTTGGAGAAGTTGAGGCATGTAGGACAAAGTTGACATCTCTCTCTCTCTCGACCAGCAGAAAACACGACACACTAAAAAAAAATGAGGCCCCATCTTTTTTTTCATCTCCCTTTAGCCAAGAGTAAGCCCTCTCATTTTATTTCACTTGAGAGTGCCTCTCCCATCCCATCCGCCCCTAAAAAAAAAAAATCTCTCTAGCACCTCTCCTCCATAAACTCAAAGCTAAAAAAATGAACTCTCCTCACATCATCTCTTCCTCTCAACCAAGCGAGGCCTAGTCACCCAAGTACATCCATGCCTCCCTCTTCCTCCAAGTAGGTGACCTCTCTTCCCTCACTTGCTCCAAAATTGAGACACACAGTAGCATGCAACAGGTAGCTAATCGAGACTTCCTTGATCCCACTAGCCCCCATAAATCGCTACAAAAAAGCACATGAGACATCCTATGAATTTTCTATTGATCGATCAACCATGCCACTGATAGCAGCTACCAAAGGAACTCTCCTCTATGCCTCCATACTCTTTCATAAAGACCATGACTTTCTCCCCAAGCATCTCTTCATTACCTTCTCCCATTACATTGGTGGGAGAAGAACCCCTTCAAGGTCTAAGAGATGGTTCTATGGATTTAGTGTGAAGAAAGAATCCCTACCTAAAATTGTCAAGGCCAAGGTCCTATCCCATCATTGAGGTCTCCTTGGAGGATATCAGATCAAAGAAGATCCAAAGGATCATAGATTACATGATTGCTGTCATGTGGAAGGCCTCTGATATCAGCCTCACTGCTCCATAAACTATTATTCCTTTGAGGAAAATGAGATGAGTGGACATGGAATAGGTGTAAGTATTGATGAGGAATAGTATGCTAGGGATTTAATTGCCTTGAAAGCCATCCTTAATGATCCGCATAAAAAAAATTCCAAATCAAGGCACTATTGGTAGCGCTGAGGGTTCTTTAATGATCCATAAGTTTGCTAGAAGCTTTTGAACCTATTATTTTCAATGCCCTAACACATCATATATATAATATGGGTGGAGATTATTATTCTTGAAGACACAAAGGAATACATTAGCTATGCTCCTAAGAGTGAAATTGAAGCACAAGACCATCGACCTTTTGATCTGCTGGTAAAAATTAATCCAAAGCTTTAGAAGAAGGGAAGCAAAATAATTTTGTTCTTTGAAAGATGTTTGAGCATTGATGGATTTAGAGCTATGGTAGAGTGGCATCTATAGGTGAAGGTCACAGGTCACGATCATTTTGGTCAACCTATCAAAATTACAGCTTCTGGATGGATGGCTCATATTATAGCATGAGTTTGATCATTTGAATGGGACTATATATGTGGATAAGATTATTCTAAGAACATTCAAAAAAGTCAAGAATCTAGATTTTCCTATTCCAATAGGATGCCCAAAGCCAAGTGTCTATGAGCAAGTGAGGAGGAAGCAAACCATAGGAGCAAAGAAAAAGAATGCTAGCTAAAGTATTGATTCGACCCAACAGACACCTCAATAGGGCTTTATTTCTTCCAAATGAAGCCACCTCTTGGTCAAAATCCACCGACATTAGCTCCGGTGATGTATAATTCAAAAATGCTTAGAAAGCCTTTGGGATCTCATGTTTGATGTGTTGAATGCGAAGCATTAGATCCAACCTTTAAAGCCCACCCACTTTACTTTTTAATCCTTTCGGTGAGAGTTTAGAGACAAAAGAAAGACTATTCATTTTATGTGTTTGAACTGAATAGTTTTGATTATGCCAATGGCATAATGATTTGATTCCACCTATCAAGCTATGATTAACTCATGGGTCATTTGATCTTTCATCGAATGATCATGATTAATCCAATAATTTATTTGTTATTAAATTCAATCGATCAAAAAAAAGGAGTTAATCAATAAAAAAAAAGAAAGAAATAATATGTGATCAAACAAAATCCCAAAAAATGTACAAATTAAATTATTATGAAATTTAAGTAAAACTTAGTAAAAAAAATTAACTAAACCAATAACATTATAAATATTATAATCAAATATAAAAAGTTGTTGAACATAATTTATGAAAGTTTATATCTTATATGAGACATCTTTAATTATAATTAATTTAACTATTAATTTCAATTGACTAAGCTTTATTTGATTAGTTATTCATATAAAATATTGGAGGAAAATGATTAGACTTCTTTCCTAATTGTTTCTAATTTATTTCATTAAGAGAGGGATTTATGGAATAGGATTGGGATCCCTTTCCCAACCCATTCCATAAATCCATTTCATTTGGAGGATAATTAATCAATTTGGCAAATTAAGTATGAGAAATTGACTAATTAATTAATGATTTTATTAATCAAATTAAAATTACAATCATATCTGATCTTCATTAATTAATTCATGGGTAGATCTTTAGGCATTTATGTGTTGGAAAATCAGAAAAGTAATTAATTAAGTTCCTTAATATAATTAATTAATAATTATGAGCTAATTGCATTAGACCCTTTCATTTTTTAGGATCATTGCAAGTTATTTTTGATGCATATCATGTTGTCTCATAATTATATAATGAATTACTTTAAGGTAACATAGTAAGGGTTAATTAGTGAATTTAATGCATACAACCTAATTAATCTATAAAGTCCACTTAATTACATTTTATTAAACTAAATTAATTCACAAACATGGGAATGTGTTAGATCAACAAACTTTCCTTCATTTCATTAAATCAAATTGAAACATAAAATTTAAAAGTGACATAAGAAACTTTGGTTTGCTTCAAATGTTTTATTTGGTATGATTGTCTTTAGAATTAATTTAATTGAACGAAATCATGTGTTTATGTTTAGTTATTTCTCTCCAATCATATTAAATGTTGTATGTCATTTGATTCATGCATTCATCTTTTGCAAAATTAACTAAATTAAATGGTTCCCTTTATGTCAAGCTTGCATGTGTTGATTTAATTTAATATAAGTTTGCCTATTATCACTATTAAATCAAAGTTATTTTCAAAAGTTTATAAGTCAACTATAACATTTGGAGTGATAATTTATAAATATTTATAAGTTTGCATGTGTCTATGGCTTAGAACATGTGATATGGAGTTCTCTTTTTAGTATATATGGATTTTCATAAAGTTTGAATGTTAACAAGTGTATAGTACATTTGAAAAGGACATAACATTTGTTTGAATTCATTCCAATGTATTTCTATGTTAATTTAGATAGAACTTTAGCTCACATATATAAATAATTCAATTGAAAGAAATATAACTTTTGCATGATTTTCCATTCTTGTAGTCACTTGTACATTCATGTGTATTCAAGAATAGTGGGTATATCTAGTCTAGACATTCCAGGGATGCAAGGCTTTAAGTAGCCCCAAGGAGGTCTTTACCTCACTCCCCTAGTTTAACAATGGTGAAGTATCTGCTTAAAACTTATATACACTTGTATGTGCATTTAGCTAGTGAATGCAAATCTCCTTTTCAACTTTAGCTCACATGTATAAATAATTCAATTGAATGAAATACAACTTTTGCATGATTTTCCATTCTTGTAGTCACTTGTACAATCATTTGTATTCAAGAATAGTTGGTATATCTAGTCCTGACATTCGGGATGCAAGGCTTTAGCCCCCTGAGGTCTTTACCTCACTCCCTAGTTTAATAATGGATAATTCCGCTTAAAACTTTTATATTTAGCTAATGAATGAAAATCTCCTTTTCAACTTTAGCTCACATGTATAAGTAATTCAATTGAAAGAAATACAACTTTTGCATGATTTTCCATTCTTGTAGTCATTTGTACATTCATGTGTATTCAAGAATAGTGGGTATATCTAATCTGGACATTCCAGGGATGTGAGACTTTAAGTAGCCCCAAGAGGTCTTTACCTCATTCCCCTAGTTTAACAATGGCAAAGTATCCGCTTAAAACTTTGATACACTTGTATGTGCATTTAGCTAATGAATTAAGATCTCCTTTTCTACAAATATACACATCTACATTCATCATCTAAGTGTGCTAAAACTTATTGTATGTGTACATATATTTAAGATCATATCACATGTCACATGTGATGGAAAGGAATGATTGAACATATGTCATGTGATAGTAATTCAATTGAATTAATCTTAAGATGCCTTTCATATTAAATAAGATTATTTTAAGTGAGCCTAAATAGATTAAGTTAAAATTTATAATAAGCCATTCACTAAAGAGAGCTAAATCAAATTTACATGCTTTAGAAAGTGGCTTAAGGTAGGGATGAAAGAGGGCAATCCTATTCACTTTATAACACTTAGTTGCTAAGTGTAATAAAATGAAACAAAAGAAAACACAAATTAAAATTCTCAAATCAATTAAATAACTTCAAGTGAGACCAACCCTTCATGTTAAATTAAATCTTTCTAAACTTAGAGAACTACAACTCTAATGCCTAGCAAGACATACCACACAAGCCTTAACACACACATTAGAATTAAGTCACTACTTCTAGCTTTATGTTAGGTTAGTATGATGTATATTTTAGTTTGGGATGTATTATTATAGACTGATGTTAGTGTATGCCTTATAGACGGATGGTAGCCATGATTAGCCTAATCTTATTTTTGTAGGTGATTATGTTTAATGGGCCACTTAAAAATAAATACAAATGCACTCTTTGAAGGTTGTGTAGCCCCTAAGCATAATCCAAGTTAGACATTGACCCATGTGGTGCTAAGTCTAAATTATGACATAATTGCTTGGGATTGTATGTATGTTTAACTAACCTTTGTTTTGTAGGTATAGTTAGATTTACTTTTCCTATTCTTAATGTAATTTTGCAATTAGGAATTAGGATTAGTGCTATGGGGGATAAGGATGAGCATTGGCTAAAAGGCTTTATCCTGGGAGGCCATGTGATGCCTTTGAAGTGGAGAAAATTAAATCAAAGGAAACAAATGAAGACTTGAAGAAAGAAGAATGAAGACCCTCATAGCATTCATTCATTATAAATTATAATTATTATTTTGTAATTTTGGGTTGTATAAAGGTAGAGCTTGGCTACCCATCTTTTCTTTTCATGTTGTGTAGTGGTACTTGACCGTATTGGCCTTTTATTCTTTCAAGATAGTTAAAAAATTGGTTCATGATGTGCTTAGGATGTGCATTAGAAATGCAATGCTTTTCTTAATTTATTAAATGATTGATGTTTGAATGTATGGCTTGGATGTGATTAGGCTCTTGGAGAAAAATAAATATTTTATCCAACTACAACACACAACTACAGTTTTAAATAATTTATAACCTCGCATAAAGCCTAGGCATTAAATCAAGATAATTAAAAGATTTAGCAACCCCTTAGCTGAATGTTGTATCTCTCACATCATGTATGCGAGGTTATAAATAAAACTAAATAAAACTAAAAAAATAAGCCTAAATAAAAATAATAAACTAAAATAAACTAAAATAAGTAAAAAATAAACTAAATAAACCTAAACCTCCCCGTTTACTTAAATAAAAAAAATGATAAACCCTACATCCTAAACCATAAACCCTAAACCTACAACCTTAAACCCTAAACCCTAAACTCTAAACCCTAACCCTAAAAGCATTAAATGTAAAACCCTAAACCCTAAACCATAAACTGTAAACCCTAAACCCTAACCCTAAACTTTAAACCCTAAACCCCAAACCCTAAACCTAATCCTATATTAACTAAATAAATTTAAAAATAAACCTAAACTCTAAAACCTAATAAACCTAAACCTAAACCTAAACCCTAAGAATGGGTAGAGCCTGATGTGAACAACATCATCCATTCGCCTGGCCAAGATTTGCTGGGAGGCAAAGGCGGAGGCAATGATTATCGTAGTGGTGGTGGTGGATCTAGAGGTGCTCATGGATATGGAGGTGGTGGTCAGAGTGGTGGTGGTTATGGAGGTAGGAGAAGCGACGGAGGATACAACTATGGTTGTGGTAGAGGGAGTGTTCAGTGATATGATGGTGGATCTCGCTACTCGAGAGGCCAGAGTGGTTTTGATGGGAACTAGAGAAATAGAAGAATGGCTGATCCGATCTGTTGCTTATGGAACTATGTCATTATTGTAGAGATGGTTCTACTTATCTAGGGTTTTTGATTTGCTCTATGTGTGCTCATTTTTTATCTATGTCGTCACTTGTGTCTCAGAAAACTTGGGGTGTTACTTGGTCGAAGAAATCAGAAAGAAGAAATGATGAATATGAATTTGTTCTCTATTAAAAAAAACCTTAAACCGTAAACCCTAAACTAAAACATAAATCTTAGACCTAAGCCCTAAACCCTAAACCCTAAACCCTAAACCCTACACCCTAAACCATAAAACCAAAATCCTAAACCCTAAACTCTAAACCCTAAGCTCTAAACCCAAAACCCAAAACCCTAAACCCTAAACACTCAAATAACCCAAAACCCTAAACCATCCCTAAACCATAAACCCTAAATACTAAACCCTCAACTATCCCTAAACCCTAAACCCTAAACCTTAAAAATCTAAAAAGCTAAACCTAAACTAAATAAAAACTAAAAAAATAAATTAAAAAACATAAACAAAAATAATAAAATAATAAAATAAAAACTTGAACCTAAACTTAAACCTAAAAAAAATTTAAACTAAACTAAAAAATAAAAAACCTAAATAAACTAAAAACAAAACATAATTAAAAAAAATAAGATAAACCTAAATTAAAATAAAATAAAAACTAAATAAAAATTTAAACTTTGAAAATAAACCTAAAAATATATAAATAATAAAACCTAAACCCTAAACTAAAAAAGAAAACCTAAAACTAAAATAAACAAAACCTAAACCTAAACCTAAACCCTAAATAAAATAAATAAGCTAAAAATTAACCTTAACCTAAGCTAAAAAATAAAACCAAAAAATAAACCTAAAATAATAACCTAAAACCTTAACCTAAAAAAGTAAAATAAAAACTTAAACCTAAACCTAAAAATAAAAAAATAAAACCTAAACCTAAAAAATAAAATAAAAATATAACTAAACTAAAAACTAAACTTAAACCTAAACCTAAACCTAAAAAAAACCTAAAATAAAAAACCTAAACAAAAAAATAAACAAAATTAAAACAACAATAACAACAAGCCTTTAGACCACTAAGTGGGGTCAGCTACATGAATCCCTCATCTCCATTTTGTCTTATTAAATGTCTAATTATCACTCAATTAAAGTATAATAAGGTCATTTTTTATACATCTTAACCATGCCTTTTTAGATCTACATCTACCTTTCTTAACATAAGGCAAATCAAATGCATCTACTCTCCTAATCAGGTCATTAGACGGCCGACGCTTTATATGGCCAAACCATCTAAAGTCACTCTTCCTAATTTTATCTACCATTGGAGCTACTCCAACTTTTTCTTGAACATTCAAATTTTGTATTTTATCTATAAGAGTAAAGCCACTCATACACCTGAGCATCCTCATCTCTATGACACTTAACTTAGTCTAATGCTTCCCTTTTGTTGTCCAACATTTTGCACCATAAATCATTGTAGGTCTTACCACCATCTTATAAAATTTTCTCTTAAGTTTAAGTGGTACTTTTGTATCACACAATAGGCCGGATACATTTTTCCACTTCAACCATTCAACTTGAATTCTACTAATAACATCTCCATCTATTTCACCATCATTTTGAGTAATATAGCCTAAATATCCTAATCAGGTTTTTTTAATGACTTGTTAATCTAATGTCACAACACTACCACTATAACTTCAACAACTAAAATTACACTCCATAAATAAACTATACTAAATAAAATAAAATGAACCTAAATAAAATAAAATAAAATAAACTAAAATAAATAAAAAATAAACTAAATAAACATAAATCCGCCAATTTACTTAATTTTTTTTAAAAAAAAAACTCTAACCCTATACCCTAAAGTCTAAAATGAAGCCAAAACCCTAAACCCTAAACCCTAAACCTACAACCCTAAACCCTAAACCCTAAACCCTAAACCCTAAGCCCTAAACCTTAAACCCTAAACCCTAAATAATAAACCCTAAAACCTACAACCACAAACCCTAAACCCTAAACCCCAAACCCTAAACCCTACAAACCTAAAAACCTAAACCTAAACTAAAAAAAACCTTAAAAAAATAAATAAAAAAGAACTAATGTGAAGTAGTCTGTAAACTAGCTTATGGACCGCTACGTCATGAGCCAATTTAGGCATATCTTCATAAAACCATGCAAAGTAGTCCTTAAACTCAGTCAATAGCCTAACTAAGTCATTGGTTTTAGTTTCATTCAACAAAGAACTGATGTATATCGGGCGAGGATCTTCTTAAATTCCTAAGTTGATTTCCTTGAGCTTGTCGATGGTTGACTTGATATCTTTTTCGAACTCTGGCAGTGCATCCTTGACTTCCAAATCATTCAAAGTTTCTAAGCGCAGCTCCTCATATGAGTTAATGTGATTTAAAAATAGCCTATCAAATTCCAAATGATTGGTAATAACTAAGTGAATCGCCATCAATCACCACCATACCGAATCATAGTCTAGGCCATGATTGAGAGCTTTTGCATTTGTTCTTCCATATTATTTTGAAGTAGTCAAACCTATGCTTTGACCAAGTATGTGGGATTAACCATTTCCTAACTAAATTATGAACAAAGGAAAGTACTAATCAAAAGGTAATTCAATTAAATCTTTATATGAATCATCCTCAAGTTCTACATCAACTTCTTAACTTAAGGATGATGCTCCCAAAAGAACCTTTGAGTCTTCACACCTGTGGAAGACTTAGGGGCTTCCTTAACTACCAAACCCTTAGATTTGTGAGACAAAAGTGGGGTTAGAGCTAAGGTAACCAACTGATGTCTAACTATTTCACATATAGACTAGGATACACTTATGGTTTGCTTTGGAGCCTAGTCTTCATTATTATCAAGCTCAAGTGTTACCTCCAAGGGAATCTACTATTGAGAAGAGCTAGCTGGTGAGCTAATCATATAAGACTCATCATATGATTTAGGTTCTAAGTCTATATGGATAGTAAGTGTACTCTTGGTAAGTGGGACATATCTTCTATTGGGTGGCCAATAAGAAGGTTTTTCACTCCTAGGACTACCTCTGAACTAGCCTCTTCCTCTACCTGGTGGAGGTCAGCTTATCCTACCCATATGTTTTAATGGAGTAACAAACTGTGGGTTAAATCTAATTCAAGCTCCACTTTCTCCTCTAAGTCTATTTTGGCTCCCTTTTATTTTTTTTCATTTTCTCTTTTCTTTTCTTTTTCTTTTTCACTTTCTTTTTCTTTTTCTTTATATTTTTTATTTTATTTTTAAACTTTGTCCAAGTTCGTTAGAATAAACTTATTGATTTTGAGGGAGTAGTAAGATGTATCCACATATATGCTAACCTTGTGAACTTTAAATGACTTGAGATCTCCTTTGACATAGCAAACGATCTCACCTCTTACAAACTTCATACAATAATCTAGAGAAGATGGAACTATGTTGTTCTCATATATCCATGGTCTCCCAAGCTGTTGAAAGATGTATCCAAGTTTATAATGTGAATCTTGGCTTTGATCTTCCAATAATCTATCTCTAAAGACAACACTATGGAGCCTAAGGCCTATTGACCTCACTTTTGGTGTGTGGATTCAATCTTCCCATCTTAGACTTAGAGTCTTCTAGACACTAAAACTTCCCCAGTCATAAGACACTAGTAAACACTTAACCTAAGCCTAAAGACTTAGAATGGTTAACATAGAATAGGTTATGCCTTAACATTAGGATAATCCACCTACCCTACAACCCAAATCCAATCCATATTCACCTTCTTAAACCAAACCATGAGTTCAATTTGAACATGAAATTCAAATCTAAATTAAAACCCAAATTCCAAAACCAAATGATTGAAGTCCACGATCAAATCCAAACATGAAAATCTTCCTACGCCATATGACCTAACCCATGGACTTAGCAAAATAATCCAATAAATCCAAAATCAATTTATTTTCTCATAATCACTACATCTTCCTAAATATAAATCAAATATACATTCAGATGATCAAAACTAAATCAAATTAAATCAAAACCCTTCCCATATACCCTATCCCATGGACTTAGCCAAATCTTAATCCAAATCAAGTCAAACTCAATTGATTTTCTCACAAATCAATCAAATTTTCAATCATCTTCACAAATTTAAACGAAATATACATTTAAAACATCTAAACTAAATCAAACCAAATCAAAATCCAAGCTTAGGTAAGTTCGGATAAAGTGAGCAATGGAGGATGGACTCCATTCTCCCTCACTCGCATGATGTTAGATCACCCATCATTCATTCCATGTGATCAAAATGGATGGTTGTGATTAGATCTGCTAGATCGATCTGATTTAATCTTATTAAGCTGTGGGATTTATCATAGCCATCCGATCTTGGATCAGATGGCGGATGATAAAGCATGTCCGCCACCACCACATATGCCCTGAGTCGGATAAGTTTTAAGTAGCCAATCCTAAAGATAAACCAAAAATAAAAACTAATTAAAAACCTAAACATAAAAAATAAACCTAAAAATAGAACAAAAAAAAAAGCCTAAAACCTAAACCTAAAATAAAAATAAAATCAACATAAACCTAAAATAAAATAAACTAAACTAAAATAAATAAAACCTAAACTTAAACTAAACTAAACCTAAACCCAAACTAAATAAAATAAAATAAACTAAAAGTAAACCTAAAATAAAAAATTAAACCTAAGAATAAACTTAAAACCTAAACCTAAAAAAACATTATCAAAACCTAAACCTACACCTAAAAATAAAAAATAAAACCTAATCCAAAAATATAAAATAAAAATAAAACTCAACTAAAAAAATAAACCTAAACCTAAAACTAAACCTAAACTAAATTAAATAAATTAGACATAAATAAACTAAACTAAATAAAAATAAAAAATAAACATAAATAAAATAAAAAATTAAAATAAACAAAAAAATAAATATTGAACTAAATAAACCTAAATTTACCAATTTACTTAATTTGTTTTTTGCAAAAAAAAACCATAACCGTAAATCCTAACCCCTGAACCCTAAACTATAAACCTACAATACTAAACCCTAAACCCTAAACCATAAAACATAAAAATCCTTGAACCTTACAACTTAATCCTTAACATTAAACCCTAAACCCTAAAGAATAAACCCTAAAATCGTAAACCCTAAACCTTAAACCCTAAACCCTAAACCCTAAACTCATAACCCTAAACCAAAACCTAAACTAACTAAATAAATTAAAAAATAAACCTAAACCTAAATCCTAAAACTTAATAAACCTAAACCTAAACTTAAACCCTAATAATGGGTAGAACCTTTGTAGCAGGAACATCACCGCCAACCAGGCTTAGTATAGATCAGACAGTGGAGGCGAACGCTGAGGCAGTGGTTATCGCAGTGGTGGTGGGGTATCTGGAGGTGCTGGTGGATATGTAGGTGGTGGTTGGAGGAGTGATGGTTATGGAGCAGGAGGAGCGACGGAGGTTACAGCCGTGGTGGGGGCGGAGGGAGAGATCGGGAATATGATGGTGGATCGTGCCACTCGAGAGGTCGGGGTGGTTCTGATGGGAACTGGAGAAACTAAAGAACAGTTGATTTGATCTATTGCTTATGAAACTATGCCTTTATATTAGGATGATTCTAGTTATCTAGGGTTTTTGATTTGCTATACGCATGCTCATTTTTTATCTATGTCATCGCTTATGTGTTAGAATACTAGGTGTGTTTCTTGGCTGATGAAATCAAACATAAGAAATGTTTAAACCAAAATTTTGTTCTCATTAAAAAACTAAAACCCTAAACCCCAAAGTGTAAAACCTAAACCTAAACCTAAAATAAAAATGAATAACCCTAAACCCTAAACTATCAAAATAATAAACCCTAAACCCTAAACCTAAAACCCTAAACCCTAAAACCTTAAACCCTAAACTTTAAACCCTAAACCCTAAATCCTAAATAGTAAAAACCTAAAAACATAAACATAAACTAAATAAAACCAAGAAATAAAATAAATAAAAAACCATATACTAAATAAAATAAAATAAAATAAAAAGCTAAACTAAAACTTAAACCTACACCAAAACCTAAGCTTAAACCAAAACTTAAAAATAAAATAAAATAAAAAATATAAACTAAGCTAAAATAAAACAAATAATAACCTAAACTAAACTAAAAAAATAAAATAAACCTAAAAATAAAAACCTAAATATAATAAAACCTAAACATAAAATAGAAATAAAATGAACCTAAATTTAAACAAAATAAAAACTAAATAAAAATCTAAACCCAAAAATAAATCTAAATATAAAACCTAAAAATAAATAAAAATTAAAACCTAAACCCTAAAAACCTAAACCTAAAATAAATAAATAAAAAATAAACTCCTAAACCTAATCTAAAATAAACTAAACTAATATAAATAAAATCTAAACCTACCTAAAATAAACTAAACCTAAACCATAAACAAATAAAATAGAATAAATTAAAATCTAAACCTACTAAAATAAAACCTAAAAAAACCACAAAATAAAACCATAATAAAAAAATAATAAATAAAATCTAAACTAAACATAAAATAAAAAAACATAAACTTAAAATAAATAAAATGAAACTAAATTAAAAAAATAAACCAGCTAAGCCTAAAAAATAAACTAAAATATAATACCTAAAATAAATGATAAACATAAATTAATAAACTAAACTAAATAAAATAAAAATAAATCTCAATAAAATATAAAATAAAATAAAACCTTGGTTTACTTTTTAAAGACCCTCACACTGGCTAAAGATCCTAAACCCTAAACCCCTGACCTAATCTGACTCAGGCCCTAAACCCTGGGCCACTCACTTCTAAACCACTGGGCTAAACCTGACTACCATAAAGCCAAAACGGACCCTAGGCCCTGACCCTAAAGGCATGATGTGAGCACCACTGAGCCATGTGAGTGTGACCCTAGCCACTTGACACCAAACCCTACACCTAAACCCTAAAGCCTGAACTAGGCCCAGATCAAATCCCACCAACCCTAAACCTAAAACACTGCACCCTACAAGATCTTGACCCTACCATTGACACGGACCTAAACTTTAAACCCAAAACCAAGCTAAACCTAAATAAAATAAATCATTAAAATAAATAAATAAATAAACCTAAACCTAAATAAAATTAAAATAAATAAAATAAAATCTAATTGAAACCAAAACCACAAAATAAAATTAAATAATAAAATAAAATAATCTAAAATAAAATAAATAAAACTTAAACTAAACTAAAAATAATATAAACTTATGAATATAAAACCTAAAAAAAAATAAAAACTAAATGTAAAATAAGGAAAAATAAACATAAAATTAAATAAAATAAAAACTAAATAAAAACCTAAACCTAAACAATTAACCTAAAAATAATTAAAAAATAAAATCGAAATGCTAATCTTAAAAAACCAAAACCTAAATTTAAAATAAAATAATTAATATAAACCCTAAACTAAAATAAACTAAACTAAAATAAATAAAACATAAACTAAACCTCAATAAACTAAACCTAAACCTAAACATAAACTAAATAAAATAAAATAAACTAAAAATAAACCAAAACCTAAACTAAAAAACAAAAACATACAAATAAACCTAAAATAAAAACCTAAAACCTAAACCTAAAATAAATTAAAAACCTAAAATGTAAAACCAAAAATAAAAAATAAAATCTAAATCTAAAATATAGAATAAAAATAAAATTGAACTAAAAAATAAACCTAAATCTAAACTTAAACCCAAAAAATAACATAAAAATAAAATCTAAACTAAAATAAATAAATAAACTAAATAAAATAAGAAATAAACCTAAATAAAATAAAAATATAGTAAACTAAAATAAATAAAAAATTAACTAAATATACTAAATAAACTAAAACCTACCGGTTTACTTAATTAAAAAAAACTTTAAGCCCTAAATTCTAAACCCTACCTTGAAAACCTCCAACCCTACTAAACTTAAACCCTAAACCAAAGGCTGTAAACCCCCCAAAACATAAAACCTAAAACCTCCCTAAACCTAAACCCTAAACTCTAAACCCTAAAGCCTAAAGATAACCCTAAACCCTAAGCCCCAAACCCTATACTCAAACATAAAGTAACTAAATAAATTAAAAAATTAACTGAAACCCTAAGAATGGGTAGAACCTAGAAGGGAGGAACATCACCGTCAACCAAGCTTAGTTTAGATCTAGCGATGGAGGTGAAGTGAGAGGCGATGATTATCATAGTGGTGGTGGGGCATCTAGAGGTGTTGGTGGATAGGTTTTAGCTTTATTTGTAGGTTTCATTTTTTAGTTTATGTTTAGGTTTATTTTTAGTTTATTTTATTTTATTTAGTTTAGGGTTTAGGTTTAGTTTATTTTAGGTTAAGGTTTTGGTTTGATTTATTTTAGTTTAGTTTATTTTAGTTTAGTTTATTTTAGTTTAGGTTTTGGTTTTTGTATTTTATTTATTCTAGGTTTATGTCCTTTTTCAGTTTATGGTTTATGTTTTATTTTTTATTTATTTTTAGGTTTTATTTTTAGTTTTATTTTTTTAGGTTTAGAATTTTTTCTTGGTTTTCATTTAATTTTCTTTTAGGTTTATTTTAATTTTATTTTTCATTTATTTTTTATTTTATTCAGGTTTTTTTTATTTTTAGGTTTATTTTACATTTTTTAGTTTAGTTTTGATTTTTATTTATTCTATTTTAGTTAATTTATATTTTTTAGTTTAGGTTTAGGTTTAGGTTTAAGTTTAGGTTTTTTTATTTTGGTTAAGATTTATTTATGTATTTTATTTTTAAGTTTTATGGTTTGGGGTTTGGGGTTTAGGGTTTAGGGTTTAGGTTTTATGGTTTGGGGTTTGGGGTTTGGGATTTAGGGTTTAGTTAGGTTAGGTTTTAAGGTTTATGGTTTAGGGTTTTAAGGTTTAGTTTTAGATTTGGGGTTTAGTTTATGGTTTAGGTTTAGGGTTTTAAGGTTTAGGTTTAGGGTTTAGTGTTAGGTTTAGGGTTTTTTTATTCTTTTATTTTAATTTTTAATTTTTATGGTTTAGGGTTTAGGTTTTAGGTTTCTGGATCTGGTTTTAGTTCAGGGCTTAACATTTTTAGGTTTTTTTAATAAAGAACAAATATAGATTCAACATTTCTTCATTTTGATTTCATCAACCAAGTAACACACCAAGTTTTCTAAGACACAAGCAATGACATATATAAAAAATGGTCACGCACAGAGCAAAATAAAAACCTTAGATAACTAAAATCATCTCTATTATAATGACATAGTTCCATAAGCAGTAGATCAGATTGGCCATTCTTTAGTTTCTCTAATTCCCATCAGAACTACCTCGACCTCTCGAGTAGTAAGATCCACCATCATATCTTTGATCTCTCCTGCACCACCATGGCTCATTTGCTCCTCCTACCTCCATAACCACCTATTACTACCACCACCTCCATCGCTTGAACCTACAGATCCCCAGCTATGCGATAACCACCTTCCCTCCACCACCAACTATATAAGCATGGTTTTCGGTGATGTTCCTTCCATCAAGGTTCTGCCCATTCTTATGTTTAAGGTTTAGGTTTATTAGGTTTTAGTGTTTATGTTTATTTTTTTTATTTATTTAGTTACTTTAGGTTTAGGTTTAGGTTTTAGGATTTAGGGTTTAAGATTTTGGGTTAGGGTTTAGGGTTAGAGTTTAGGGTTTATGGTTTAGGGTTTAGAGTTTTGGGTTTTAGGGTTTATTCTTTTAGGGTTTAGGGTTTTGCATTTAGGGTTGTTGGTTTAAGGTTGGAGGTTTAGGGTTTGGTTTGGCGTTTAGAGTTTTTATAGTTGAGGGATCTTAGTTTAGTGTTAGTTTAGGGTTTAGTGTTTAGGGTTTTAGGTTTAGTTTAGGTTTATAGTTTAGGAGTTTAGTTTAAGTTTTGGTTAGTTTAAGGTTTAAGAGGTTTAGGGTATTTAAGGGTTTATACTTTAGGGTTTATAGTTTATGGTTAGAGTTTAAGGTTTAGGTTTAGGTTTAGGTTTTAAGTTTAGGGTTTATGGTTTTAGGGTTGATGTTGTAGATTTGGTTTTAGGTTTAGGTTTTAGCTTTGGGAGTTTAGTTTTAGTTTTAGGTTATAGTTCTGAATTTAGGTTTAGGTTTTAGGTCTGATTAAGTTTGGGGTTTAGGGTTTAGTGTTTTTTAGGGTTTAGGGTTTAAGGTTTAATGTTGTAGGTTTAGTCCTTTGGTTTAGGGTTAGTTTTAGGGTTTATGGTTTAGGGTTTAAAGTTTAAGACTTAATGTTTACGGTTTAAGGTTTAATGTTTAGGGTTTAGGTGTTGTTATTTATTTTATTTTTAAGTTTTATTTAGTTTAGGTTTAGGTTTTTAATGTTTTAGGGTTTAGGGTTTAGGGTTTGGGGTTTAGGGTTTAGGGTATGGGGTTGTAGGTTTTAGGGTTTGTGTTTAGGGTTTAGGGTTTAAAGTTCAAAATTTAGGGTTTTAGGGTTTATGGTTTAGGTTTTAGGGTTTAGGGTTTTAGGGTTTAGGGTTTAGGGTTTAGGGGTTTGGGTTTATTTATTTATTTATATTATTTTATTATTTTTTTAAATTAATTAAATTGGTAAGTTTAGGTTTATTTGGTTTATTTTTTATTTTTATTTAGGTTTATTTTTAGTTTTATTTAGTTTAGTTTATTTATTTTATGTTTATTTATTTTAGTTTAATTTTTAGGTTTAGGTTTAGGATTAGATGGGGACACTTAAAGAATAGAAATAAAAATATTTTTAAGAGCAAGCAATAAGAGCTTAGAATTTGGGATATTCATAAGGAAGCTAATGTTATCTAGGAAAAAGTAGTATGTAAAATTGAGCAAGTTCCTAAAAATGTGCTTGGAGAATCAATATGAAAAGCTTCTTTTAATAAAAATAGTTAGTGGTGGAGTTAGAATGTGCAAGAAAAGATAAGAAATAAGAAGCATTATTATAAAACTTGGTTTAGATGTAAGAACTTGGAGAATTGGGAAGATATAATGTGGCATGTAGAGATTCTAAGAAAGTAATATATGATGCAAAAAATTTATCTTTTAGTGATTTATATGATAGATTAGATACCAAAGAAGGTGAAAGATGTATGTATAAGTTAGCCAACCAAAGAGATAGGAGAATTAAAGACCTAGTTCAAGTGAGGGGTATTAAGGATGTAAATAATAAAGTGCTTTTCTTAGAAAAGGATATTGAAAATAGGTGGATGAAGTATTTTGATAAACTTTTCAATGAAAGATCTGATAGTACGACTAATTTTAGCAACCTTAATATCCTAAACAAAAATAGAGAACTTTATTTTTATCATCGTATTAATAAATATGAAGTTAGAGAAGCTTTAAAGCAAATGAAATATGGAAAAATAGTAAGACCTGATGATATTCCAATAGAAGTGTGAAAATGTTTTGGAGATCAAGGAATTTCTTGGCTTACAAATCTTTTTAATGTTATTTTGAAGACTAAAAAGATGTCAAATGAGTGGAGAAAGAGTTTGTTGGTTCCTATATTTAAGAATAAAGGTGATGCACAAGAGTGTGCAAATTATAGAGGAATTAAGTTAATGTGTCATAGATTAAAATTATGAGAGAGAGTAATTGAGCATAGGTTGATGTTACAAAAGTTTCTCACAATCAATTTGGTTTCATGCGAGGTAGATCTACTATGGTTGCTATACATTTGTTATGAGGTTTAATGGAGAAGTATAGAGAAAGTAAAGAGGATCTACATATGATATTTATTGATTTAAACAAAGCTTATGATAAAGTTCCAAGAGATGTTCTTTGGAGAGTTCTAGAACATAAAGGAGTTAATATTGGTTATATTCAAGTCATTAAGGATATGTATACTATAGCTGTTACTTGTGTCCAAACAGAAGGAATATTGACATTAAATTTTCCTACTTCAGTTGGATTACAACAAGGATCAGATTTAAGCCCTTATCTTTTTGCTTTAGTTATGGATGTTCTTACTAGGAACTTAAAAGAAGATGTATCTTGGTGTATGCTTTTTGCTGATGACATTCTTCTTGTTGATAAGACTAGAGAAGGAGTCCAAGAGAAACTTAAATTATGGAGGTCAACATTAGAGTTTAACAATTTTCATTTAAGTAGATCTAAAATAGAATATATGGAGTGTAATTTTAGTTGTAGAAGTTCTAGTGGTAGTGTTATGACATTAGGTGAACAAATCATTAATAAGAGTGAGCGATTCAGATATTTAGGCTCTATTGTTCAAAATGATGTTGAAATAGATGGAGATGTTATTAGTAGAATTCAAGTTGGATGGTTAAAGTGAAGCAATGCATCTAGCCTATTGTGTGATAGAAAAGTTCCACTTAAACTTAAGGGAAAATTTTATAAGATGGTGGTAAGACACTGCATGACTTATAGTGCGAGAATGTTGGCCAATAAAGAGAAGCATAAGACTAAGTGTTATAGAGATGAGGATGCTCAGGTGGATAAATGGCTTTACTCTTAGAGATAAAATGTGAAATGAGTATGTTCAGAAAAACATTGGAGTAGCTCCAATGGTAGATAAGTTTAGAGAGAGTCACCTTAGATGGTTTGGCCACATAAAGCATGGGCCATCCGATGACCCGATTAGGAGAGTAGATGCATTAGATTTGCCTTTTGTTAAGAAAGGTAGTGGTAGACCTAAAAAGACTTTGCTAAGATGTATAAAAAATGACCTTAGTATAATTGAATTAAATGAGAATTTGACACATAATAGGACATAATGGAGACAAAGGATTCATGTAGCCATAGTGGGATAAAGGCTTGTTGTTGTTGTTGTTGTTGTTGTTGTTGTTGTTTAGGTTTAGGTTTAGGTTTATTTATTAATTTAGTTTTATTTATTTATTTTTTATTTTTATTTAGGTTTATTTTTATTCTTTTTCAGCTTAGATTTTTGATTTTAAGTTTAATTATTTTAGTTTATTTTTTAGTTTAGTTATATTTATATTTTTATTTTAAGTTTAGGTTTTAGTTTTCTTTTTAGGTTTAGGTTTAGGTTTTGTTTTATTTTTTTAGGTTTAGCTTTTAGGTTTTTATTTTATGTTTATTTTTAGGTAATATTTTTTAGCTTAGGCTTAGGTTTATTTTTAGTTTATTTTATTTTATTTAGTTTAGGTTTATGTTTATGTTTAGTTTATTTTAGGTTTAGGTTTTATTTATTTTAGTTTAGGTTTTGGTTTATTTTATTTTTATTTTAAGTTTAAGTTTTTTTTAGTTTAGGGAGGAGGTTTTATTTTTTATTTATTTTTAGGTTTTATATTTGGTTTATTTTTTAAGTTCAGATTTTTATTTAATTTTTATTTAATATACTTTTTATTTTAGGTTTAGTTTTAATTTTATTTATGTTTTTTATTTTTTTAGTTTCGTTTAGGTTTTTATTTATTTTATTTGAGTTTAGTTTTTATTTTTATTTTATTTTAATCTTAAGTTTATGTATAGGTTTAGGTTTTAGGGTTTAGGGTTTAGGGTTTAGTGTTTAGGCTTTTGGGTTGAGGGTTTTTATGGTTTAGGGTTTAGGTTAAGGTTCAGGGTTGTAGGTTATTTAGGGCTTAGGGTTTAGGCTTTATGGTTTAGGGTTTTAAGGTTTTGGGTGTATAGTTTAGGATTAGTTTAGGATTTAGGGTTAGGGTTACTATTTAAGGTTTATGTTTAGGGTTTAGGGTTATTTGAGGGTTTAGGGTTTATTATTTTTTAGCATTTAGGGTTTAGGGTTTAGAGTTTAGGGTTTTGTGTAGTTGGTTTAGGGTTGTATGTTTAGGCTTCAGGGTTTAGGGTTTGTTTTAGGGTTTAGGGGTTAGGGTTTAGGGTTTAGGGTTTTTTTTAAAAATTAAGTAAACTGATAGGTTTATATTTTTTTAGTTTAATTAGTTTATTTTTTATTTATTTTATTTAGGTTTATTTTTTATTATTTAGTTTATTTTATTTATTTTAAGTTTATTTATTTTAAGTTTATGTTTTTCTATTTAAGTTTAGGTTTTTTATATATTTTATTTTTAGGTTTTATTTAGTTTAGGTTTTGGTTTTTAGGTTTATAGGTTTTAGTTTTTAGGGTTTAGAGTTTAGGTTTAGTTTAGTGTTTTGAGTTTTTAGGTTTAAATTAGGGTTTAGAGTTTAGGTTAAGGTTTAGGGTTTAGTTAAGGGTTTAGATTTAAGGTTTAGGGGTTTAGGGTTAACAGGTTTAGGTAAGGTTTAGGGTTTAGGTTTTAAAGTTTAGGGTTTTAAGGTTTAAGGTTAATTTAGGAGCTTAAGGTTTAAGGTTTTAGGGGTTTAGGAGTTTAGGGTTAGGTTTAATGTTTAGGTTTAGGTTTAGTTTAGGATTAGGATTAGGATTTAATTTAAAGTTTTAGTTTTAGAGTTTAGGTTTAGGAGTTAGTTTAGGGTTTAAGTTTAGGGTTTAATTTAGTGCTTAGGTTAATGGTTAATGGTTAAGGGTTGAGGTTTTAAAAATTAAGTAAATTGAAATGTTTATGTTTTTTTTGGTTTATTAATTTTATTTTATATTTTTGTTTAAGTTTATTTTTATTTATATTTTGTTTAATTTATTTATTTTATATTTATTTATTTTATTTTAGGTTTTTTATTTTTGTTTATTTTTTAGTTTTAGGTTTAGATTTATGTTTGTTTTTTAGTTAAGTTTTATTTTTATTTTATTTTTTAAGTTTAGGTTTAATTTTTTATTTTTAAGTTTTAGTTAAGTTTTTATTTAATTTTGTCGGTTTAGGTTTTAGGTTTATTTTTAGGTTTTATTTTTTTAGTTTGAATTTAGTTTTATTTTTAGTTTATTTTATTTTATTTATTTCTAGTATAGGTTTAGGTTTAGGTTTTGGTTTAGTTTTTTTTAGGATTAGGTTTAGGTTTTATTTATTTTTGTTTAGTTTATTTTAGTTTAGTTTTAAGTTTATTTCATTTTGTTTCTTTTATTTTTATTTTATGTTTATGTTTTTTTTTAGTTTAGGGTTTAGGTTTTAGTTTTTATTTATTTTTTAGGTTTAGGTTTTTGTTTAGTTTTTATTTTATTTTAGTTTAAGTTTATTTTAATTTTATTTTACATTTAATTTTTATTTTAGTTAGTTTTTTTATACTTAGGTTGAGTTTATTCTTTAGTTTAGCTTAGGTTTTTATTTATTTTATTTTAGCTTATTTTTATTATTTTATTTTATTTTATTTTTAGGTTTAGGTTTAAGTTTTAGTTTAAGTTTTATTTTATTTTATTCTTTTTTTTATTTAGGTTTAGGTTTTATTACATATTATATTTTTAGGTTTTATTTAGTTTAGGTTTTTAGGTCTTTAGGGTTTAGGGTTTTGCATTTAGGGTTTAGGGTTTAGGGTATAGGGTTTTAGGGTTTAGGGTTTTAGGATTTATTGTTTAGGATTTATGGTTTTGGGTTTAATGTTTAGTCTTTAGAGTTAAGAGTTTTTATGGTTTAGGGTTTAGGGTTTACGGTTAGCTTAGGGTTTTAGGTTTTTAGCTTAGGTTTAGTTTATCTTAGGTTTAGGTTTAAGTTTTATTTAATTTATTTTAGTTTAGTTTATTTTAGTTTAGGTTTAGGTTGATTTTATTTTATTTCATTTTTCTTTAGGATTGTTTTATTTTTATTTTACATTTGGGTTTTAGTTTCGTATTCAGGGTTTTAGGGTTTATGGTGTAGGCTTTATGATTTTGGGTTTTAGGTTTTAGGGTTTAGGGTATAGGGTTTAGGGTTTAGGGGTTTTTGTTTTTTTTATTTATTTTCATTATTTTTATTTTTTTAAAAATTAAGTTAATTGGTAGGTTTAGGTTAATTTAGTTTAATTTTTATTTAATTTAATTTAATTTATTTTTTATTTTTATTTAGATTTATTTTTAGTTTTATTTAGTTTAGTTTATTTATTTTAGGTTTATTTATTTAGTTTATTTTTTAGATTTAGGTTTATTTTCTAGTTTAGTTTTATTTTTATTTATTTTTTATTTTCATTTACGTTTATTTTTATTTTTATTTTGTTTAGCTTATTGATTTTAGGTTAACTTATTTTAGTTTATTTTCTAAGTTTAGGTTTAGGTTAGGTTTAGGTTTAGTTTTTAGTTTAATTATATTTTTATTTTATTTTTAAGGTTTAGGTTTTAGTTTTTCTTTTTAGGTTTAGGTTTAGGTTTTCTTTTATTTTTTTTGGTTTAAGTTTTAAATTTTTATTTTAGGTTTATTTTTAGGTATTATTTTTTAGCTTAGGTTTATGTTTATTTTTAGTTGATTTTATTTTAATTATTTTAGGTTTAGGTTAATTTTTAATTTATTTTAGGTTTAGGTTTTATTTATTTTAATTTAGTTTATTTTAGTTTAAGTTTATTTTTATTTTAGGTTTATGTTTTTTCTAGTTTAGGGTTTAGGTTTTATGTTTTGGTTTATTTTTTAGGTTTAAGTTTTTATTTAATTTTAATTTTATTTTAGGTTTAGTTTTTATTTTATTTACATTTTTTATTTTTTTAGTTTAGCTTAGATTTTGTTATTTTATTTTAGTTTAGTTTTTTTATTTTATTTTATTTTTAGGTTTAGGTATAGGTTTAGGTTTTAGGGTTTAGGGTTTAGGTTTAGGTTTAGTGTTTAGGCTTTAGGGTTGAGGGTTTTGAGGGTTTAGGGTTTAGAGTTTAGGATTACCTTAGGGTTGCAGGCTTTAGGGTTTTGTGTTTTTAGGATTTTGGGTTTATGGTTTAGGGTTAGTTTAGGGTTTAGGGTTAGGGTCACTATTTAGGGTTTAGTGTTTTGTTTTGTTATCTTAGTTTATTTTTCTAGGTTTAGATTTAGGTTTAAGTTTATTTTTTAATTTAGTTTAATTTTTTTATTTGTTACGTTTAGGTTTTATTTTTATTTTTAAGTTTAGGTTTTTATTTGTTTTTTTAGTTTTAGGTTTTAGGTTTTTATTTTTATTTTTTGGTTTTATTTATTTTATTTTAAATTTAAGTTTATTTTTAGTTTATTTTACTTCATTTAGTTTTGGTTTAGGTTTTGGCTTAGTTTATTTTTGGATTAGTTTAGGTTTTATTTATTTTTGTTTATTTTATTTTAGTTTAGTATTAGGTTTATTTTATTTTGTTTATTTTATGTTTAGGTTTTTTTTTAGTTTAGGATTTAGGTTTATTTTTTAATTTATTTTTAGGTTTTATTTTTAGGTTTAAGTTTTTATTTAGTTTTTTATTTTATTTGAGTTTTAGTTTATTTTATTTCTATTTTATATTTAGTTTTTTTGTTTAGGTTTTTTATTCTTAGGTTGAGTTTATTATTTAGTTTAGTTTAGGTTTTTATTTATTTTATTTTATGTTATTTTTATTATTATATTTTATTCTATTTTTGGGTTTAGGTTTAGTTTTAGTTTAGGTTTTTAGTTTATTTTATTCTTTTATTATATTTTGGTCTAGGTGTTATTATGTATTTTATTTTTAGGTTTTATTTAGTTTAGGTTTAGGTTTTCAGGTTTTTATTGTTTAGGATTTAGGGTTTAGGGTTTAGGTTTTAGGGTTTAAAGTTTTAGGGTTTATGGTTTAGGGTTTGGGTTTTGGGTTTAGAGTTTAGGGTTTAGTGTTTAGGCTTTAGGGTTTAAGGTTTTTTTGGTTTAGGGTTTATGGTTTAGGGTTAGCTTAGGGTTTTGGGTTTTTAGTTTAGGTTTAGGTTTTATTTATTTTAGTTTAGTTTATTTTATTTTAGGTTTAGGTTGATTTTATTTTGTTTATTTTATGTCAAAGTTTTTTTTTAGTTAAGGGTTTAGGTTTTATTTATTATTTATTTTAGGTTTCATTTTTTAGGTTTATTTTTTAGGTTTAGGTTTTTATTTAGTTTTTATTTTAGTTTATTTTAGGTTTATTTTATTTTTATTTTACATTTGACTTTTGGTTTATTTAGGTTTATATTTTTAGGTTTATTTTATTTTTTAGTTTAGTTTAGGTTTTTATTTATTTTATTTTGGTTTAGTATTTATTTATTTTATTTTATTTTTTCTTTAAGTTTAGGTAGAGGTTTATGTTTAGGTTTTTATTTAGGTTTTTATTTTATTTTATTTTTTATATGATTTATGTTTAAGTTTTTTATTTATTTTATTTTTTAGTTTTATTTATTTTAGGTTTAGGTTTTTAGGGTTTAGGGCTTAGGGTTTAGGGTTTAGGGTTTAGGGTTTGGGGTTTAGGGTTTAGGGTTATAAGGTTTAGGGTTTAGGGTTTAGAGCATAGTGTTTAAGGTTAATGGATTATAGGTGTAGGGTTTAGGGTTTAGGATTTAGGGTTTAGGATTTAGGGTTTTAGAGTTTAGTGCTCGGGGTTTAGGGTTTAAGTTTTATGTTTAGTTTTAGGGTTTAGGGTTTAAAGCTTTTTGCAGTTTGGGGTTTAGTCTTTAGGGTTTAGGGTTAATAGTTGTATGTTTAGGGTATAGGGTTTTGGGTTTAGGATTTATTATTAAGGTTTTAAGGTCCAGTGTTTAGGGTTTCTTTTTTAAATTAAGTAAACCGATAGGTTTAGGTTTATTTAATTTATTTTTTATTTATTTTTTGTTTATTTTATTTTTTATTTTTTATTTAGTTTAGTTTATTTATTTTAAGTTTTTGTTTAGGTTTTACTATTTTAGTTTTTTTTAAAGTTTATGTTTAGGTTTAGGTTTAGTTTTTAGTAGAGTTTCTTTTTTTTTTTAGGTTTAAGTTTTAATTTTTTTTTTAGGTTTAGGTTTAGGTTTTCATTTTATTTTCTTAAGTTTTGGATTAGGTTTTTATTTTAAGTTTTAGTTTTTATTTTTAGGTTTAGGTTTAATTTTAGATTTTATTTTTAGTTTATTTTAGTTTTCATTTCATTTTAGGTTTTCTTTTTTTAGTTTAGGTTTAAGTTTATTTTTAGTTTATTTTATTTCATGTTGTTTAGGTTTAGGTTTAGGTTTAGGTTTTATTTATTTTTGTTTTGTTTTTTTTTTAGTTTAGGTTAAGGTTTATTTTATTTTATTTTTATTTTTTGTTTAGGTTTTTTTTAAATTTAGGGTTTAAGTTCTATTTTTTATTTAATTTTAAGTTTTATTGTTAGGTTTATTTTTTAGGTTTAGGATTTTATTTAGTATTTATTTTATTTTATTTAAATTTAATTTATTTTTATTTTACCTTTAGTTTTATTTTATTTAGGATTTTTTTAGTTTAGTTTTTTTTATTTATTTTATTTTAGTTTATTTTATTTTATTTTTTAGGTTTGGTTTATGTTTTAGTTTTGGTTTCTATTTTTAATTTATTTAGGTTTAGGTTTTGTTATATATTTTATTTTTAGGTTTTATTTAGTTTATGTTTAGTTTTTAGGTTTTTAAAGTTTAGGGCTTAGGGTTTAGGGTTTAGGGTTGTAGGGTTTTTGGTTTAGGGTTAGGGTTTAAGGTTTAGGATTTAGGGTGTCACATTTAGTCTTTAGGGTTTAGTGATCAAGGTTAGCTTAGGGTTTATGGTTTTTTTTTAATTCAGTAAACTAGTAAGTTTAAGTTTATTTATTTTAGTTTATTTTATTTTTATTTATGTTTATTTTTTATATAGTTTTATTTATTTATTTTAGGTTTATTTATATTAGTTTAACTTTTTTATTTTTGTTTATTTTTTGGGTTTAGGTTTTTTTTAATTTAGTTTTATTTTTTACTTTATAATTTTGGTTTAGGTTTCCATTTTTATTTTTAGGTTTATGTTTAATTTTATATTTTATTTTAGGTTTATGGTTTAGGGTTAGGGTTTAAGTTTTAGGTTTTTACATTAGGTTAATTTTTAGGTTTTATTTTTTGTTTAGGTTTAGGTTTATTTTTTGTTTATTTTATGTTTAGGTTTAGGTTTTATTTATTTTTTGGTTTAGATATTTTTAGTTTAGGTTTAGGTTTCTTTTATTTTGTTTATTTTTATTTTAGGTTAGGTTTTTACTTATTTTAAAGTTTTATTTACTTTTGGTTTAGGTTTTATTTATTTTTATTTTTTGGTTTATTTAGGTTTATTTATTTATTTTATGTTTAGATTTTATTTTATTTAGGTTCTTATTCTTAGGTTTATTTCATTTTTTTTAGTTTAGTTTTAATTTTTATTTTATTTTAGTTTAATTTTATTAGTTTATTTTATTTTATTTTGGTTTAAGTTTAAGTTTTTAGGTTTTATTTTATTTTATTTTTTTATTTTATTTAGGTTTAGGTTTTTTATTTTTTATTTTTTAGTTTTATTTAGTTTTTAGGTTTTTTAGGTTTTTTAGGGTTTTTATTTATGATTTAGGTTTCTTTTAGGGTTTAGGGTTTTAGGGTTTAGGGTTTAGGGTTAGGGTTTAGGATTTAGTTAATAGGGTTTAGGGTTTTTAAGGGTTTAGGATTAACTTAAGGTTTAGGGCTAGTTTAGGGTTTAGGGTTTATGGTTTAGGGTTTAGGCTTGGGTTTAGAGTTTTTATTTAGTATATGGTTTAGGGTTAGGGATTAGGTTTAGGCTTTTAGGGTTTAGGGTTTAGGTTTAGGGTTTAGTTTTAGTTTAGGTTTAGGGTTTATTAGGGTTTAGAGTTTAGTTTAGGGTTAGGGTTTTAGTTTTTTATTTGTTTTTATTTTTAATTTTACTATTTTATTTTTTAAAATTAAGTAAACTAGTAGGTTTATGTTTATTTAGATTATTTTTATATTTATTTAAGTTTATTTTATTTTTTATTTTTATTTATGTTTTTTATTTTAGTTTATTTTTTAAGTTTAATTTTAATTTTAGGTTTTATTTTTTAGTTTAGTTTTATTATTATTTTATTTTTTTAGGTTTTGGTTTTTTTTTTAGGTTTAGGTTTAGTTTTATTTTATTTTTTTAGGTTTAGTTTTAGGTTTTATATAGGTTTATTTTTAGGTTTTATTATTTTTTTTGTTTATGTTTAGGTTAATTTTTAGTTTATTTTATTTTATTTAGTATATGGTTTTGGTTTAGTTTATTTTAGGTTTTGGTTTAGATTTATTTATTTTAGTTTAATTTAATTTAGATTATGTTTAGGTTTATTTTATTTTATTTATTTTAGGTTTTAGTTTTTTTTAGTTTAGGGTTTAGGTTTTATTCTTTATTTATTTTTTGGTTTATTTTTAAAGTTTAGGTCTTTATTTTATTTTATTTTTATTTTACATTTGGTTTATTTATTTATTTTGGGTTTATTTTATTTATTTAATTTAGTTTAGGTTTTATTATTTTATTTTATTTTAATTTTTTAATTTATTTATTTTATTTTTTATTTTTAGGTTAGTTTTTATTTAAATTTTATTTATTTATTTATTATTTTAGGTTTATATTTTATTTAATTTTAGTTTAGGTTTTAGGGTTTAGGTTTAGGTTTAGGGTTTAGGTTTAGGGTTTAGGGTTTGAAGGTTTAGGTTTAGGTTTAGAGTTTGGTTTTTTAGGTTTAGGGTTTAGGGTTAGGTTAGAGTTAGGTTTTGGGTTTTAGTTTAGGGTTTAGGTTTTTATTTGGGTTTTGGGTTTTAGGTTTAGGGTTTATTTTGTATTAGGGTTTAGGTTTAGTTTCTTAGGGTTTAGGTTTATTTTAGTTTAGGTTTAGGTTTATTTTAGTTTACTTTTTAGTTTATATTTAAGTTTTAGTTTAGGGTTAATAGTTATATTTAGGTTTAGGGTTTTAGTTTATGGTTTAGGTTTAGTATTTAGGTTTTTTTTTTAAATTAGTAGGTTTATGTTTATTAGTTTATTTTTTTTTTTTTAGTTTACTTTATTTTTATTTTTATTTTGTTTAGTTTATATTTTAGGTTTATTTAATTTAGTTTATTTATTTTAGTTTATTTTTTTAGGTTATTAGGTTTAGGTTTATTTTTTTAATTAGTTTTATGTTTTAATTTATAGGCTTATGTTTTTTACATTTTAGGTTTTTATTATATTTTTATAGGTTTAGGTTTTAGGTTAATTTTTTGTATAATTTATTTTATTTAGGTTTTTTATTCTTAGGTTTATTTTAATTTTTTAGTTTAGTTTAGTTTTTTTTTTTGTTTTTTTTTTTAGTTTTAAATTTTATTTATTTTAGGTTTAGGTTTAGGTTTAATTTATTTTATTTTATTTAGGTTGAGGTTTTAAGTTTATTTAGTTAAGGTTTATTTTTTAGAGTTTTATATTTTTAGGTTTAGGGTTTAAGGTTCAAGGTTTAGGATTTTTTAGTGTTTAGGGTTTAGGGATGTAGGTTTCGGATTGTAGGTTTAGGGTTTATGGTTTAAGGTTAGATTTAGGGTTTAGGATTTAATGTTTAAGGTTAAGGGTTTAAGGTTTAGGTTTTTTTTTAAAAAAAAAAGGTGAAGTAAACCGACAGGTTTAGGTTTATTTAGTTTGTTATGTTTATTTTATATTTTTATTTATGATTACTTTTTATTTTTAGTTTGTTTAGTTTATTTATTTTATGTATTTAATTTAGTTTAGGTTTTGTTTAGTTTATTTTTAGGTTTAGGTTTAGTTTATATTTATTTTTTGTTTAGTTTATTTTTTATTTTATTTTTTAAGTTAGGTTTTTTTTTTAATTTTAGGTTTAGGTTTAGTTTATATTTATTTTTTTTTAGGTTTAGGTTTTAGGTTTTTTTAGGTTTATTTTAAGTTTTATTTTTTTAGTTTAGTTTAGGTTTAGTTTATTTTAGGTTATTTTATTTATATTTTTTAGTTTATTTTAGTTTAGGTTTAGTTTATTTTATTTTTATTTTTTATTTTTGTTTAGGTTTTTTTTTTTTAGTTTATTAGGTTTTTTTTTTATTTATTATTTCTTTTTTAGTTTATTTTTTTTAGTTTAGGTTTTTTTTAGTTTTTTATATTATTTTATTTTAAGTTTATTTTATTTTATTTTATGTTTAGTTTTAATTTTATTTAGGTTTTAATTCTTTGGTTGATTATATTTTTTAATTAGTTTAGGTTTATTTATTTTTAATATTTTAGTTTATTTTATTTTATTTTTTTAGGTTTAGGTTTAGGTTTAGTTTTAGTTTAGGTTTTTTATTTATTTTATTATTTTATTTTTAAGGTTTAGGTTTTATTATATATTTTATGTTTTGGTTTATTTAGTTTATGTTTAGGTTTTAGGTTTTAGGGTTTAGGGTTTAGGGTTTGGGGTTTAAGATTAAGTGTTTAGGTTAAGGGTTTAGGGTTTTTTTTTTAATTAAGTAAACTAGTTGTTTTAGGTTTATTTAGTTTATTTTATTTTTTATTTTGATTTATGTTAATTTTTTTTTATTTTTTTTAGTTTTGTTTATTTATTTTAGGTTTATTTATTTAGTTTATTTTAGTTTATTTTTAGTTTAGGTTTATTTTTTTGTTATTTTTTTGTTTATATTTTGGTTTATTTTTTATTTTTTTATTTTTAGATTTAGTTTTTTATTTTTTTTTAGTTTAGGTTTAGGTTTTATTTTATTTATCTTTAGGTTTTATTTTAGTTTAGGTTTAGGTTTTTTTAATTTATTTTATTTTATTTAGTTTAGGGTTTAGGTTTATTTATTTTAGGTTTTGGTTTAGGTTTTATTTATTTTAGTTTAGGTATAGGTTTATTTTATTATGTTTATTTTATTTTTATTTTAGGTTTTGTTTTTTTTTGGGTTTAGGCTTTATTTTTTTATTTTTATGTTTTATTTTTAGGTTTATTTTTAGGTTTAGATATTTAATTAATTTTATATTTTTTATTTTAGGTTTATTTTAGTTTATTTTATTTTTTTATGTTTAGTTTTATTTTATTTAGGTTTTTATTTTATTTTATATTTTATTGTTTAGGTTTAAATAATTTTATTTAGTTTATTTTATTAGTTTATTTTATTTCATTTTATATTTAACTTTAGTTTTTTTAGTTTATTTTATTTATTTTATTTTATTTATTTCAGGTTTAGGTTTTATTTATTTATTTATTTTTTTTAGGTTATATTTAATTTAGGTTTAAGTTTTTTTAGGTTTTAGTTTGGGGTTAGTTAAGGTTTAGGGTTTAAGTTTAGGGTTTAGGGTTTAGGGTTTTAGGGTTTTGGGTTTTAGTTTAGGGTTAGGTTTAGGGTTTAGGTTTAGGCATTAGTGTTTAGGTTTTGATTTGGGTTAGCTAGGGTTTTATTTTAGGGTTTAGGTTTAGGGTTTAGGTTAGTTTAGTTTTAGATTTTTTAGGTTTAAAGTTTAGGGTTTATAATTTAGTTTAGGGTTTAGGGTTTAAGTTTTAGGGTTTTAAGTTTAGGGTTAGTTTTAGGGTTTAGGGGTTTAAGGTTGTTTAGGTTTTTTGGGTTTTAGAGTTTAGGGTTTAGGGTTTTTAGTAATTAGGGTTTAGAGTTTAGGGTTTAAGGTTAGTTTAGGGTTGGGTTATTTTGTTTTTATTTTTATTTTTAAATTTTTTAAATTTTTTTAAATTAAGTAATTGGTAGGTTTAGTTTATTTAGTTTATTTTATTTATTTTATTTTTTATTTTGATTTAGGTTTATTTATTTTAGTTTAGGTTTTATTTTAGTTTATTTTATTTAGGTTTAGGTTTAGGTTTATTTTTTTTTTAGTTTAGTTTATTTTTTTATTTTATTTTTTTAGGTTTAGGATTTTTTATTTTAGGTTTAGGTTTAGTTTTTATTTTATTTTTTTAGGTTTAGGTTTTAGGTTTTCATTTTTGGTATATTTTTAGTTTATTTATTTTATTTAGTTTAGGGTTTAGATTTAGTTTATTTTAGGTTTCGGTTTAGGCTTTATTTATTTTAGTTTAGTTTATTTTAGTTTAGGTTTAGGTTTATTTTGTTTTTGTTAATTTATTTTTATTTTTATTTTATCTTTAGATTTTTTTTAGTTTAGGGTTTAGGCTTTATTTTTTTTTTATTTTTAAGTTTTATTTTTAGGTTTATTTTTTATTTAGTTACATTCAACAGTGAAGACTTGCACCTAGGGACAACCGAGCGCAACTACCTCTTTACATTATAATGGATGTTGGTAGATACATATCCAGTGTTCTTGTTGACCTAAGTGTATCGGTCAACATTATGAGTCTAAGAACCCTTGCCAGGATGGACATCTCCAACTCCAAAAGAAAAGATGTTGAGAGGATTCAATAAATAAGGTGAGAGGGTCTGTGGTGTTTATTTTGATATATGGGGGGGGGGGGTTTGGAGATGGGTATAACATTGAGGTATGATGTACTATCTCAAAAGATAGAGGCATCACCCTACAAAGGACCTAAAAACATAATAAGGACGCCTAAGGAATGATGGGTCTTCGAATGTTCCTGAGATTTTTCCCCTACTTTACTTGGATAAATAAAGTAGGGTTTTTATTAAACCAGTTTCTTAAGTTCCCTATGGAGGTAAGCCTCCATAGTTAATTACATCTTAAGAAATGAAATTTCCTAAGAATACTCTCATTTAAAGTTGACAATTATCATCTCCTAAGATTTCAAGTTAGACTATCAAAGGATTTGTTGTATTTTGAAAATCAATTGGGAAAGTTCAAGAGAAGACTTATTTTTGGAAACCAAATGAAATAAGTAGGAAATGCTCATGATACTAGGACGCCTAGTGAGCATTCCAATCTATCCTATGGTTGGCCTTTATAATTTTGAAGTTGAGGAGATTTATATGTTTTGAGTTGAAATCTAATTAGATTACTAAGGCTTATAATCCACAAACACAATGTTGTGTGAATGCCTAAGAGGTGAGGATTTATGCTTATAATCTGAAGGAAATAGCCACCTCGGAACCTAAATCTAGGGAGCTTTAGTATGAGCTAAAGAACGACCTAAATCTAAGCAAAAGGTCGACATATGGGTTTTACCTTACCATACGGACTTATAACCACACAGGTGGCTGCTAACTCCTCTACAATTTTAAAACCATGTAGTCTGGTCTTATGAATTGCAAGATAGCTAGGGTAGTTATTTAATTAGAAAGAGAGAAAAGTCCTAAACACACTCCCTAATAGACTAGAGCATGAGTGGTATGAGCATATGACTTAATCTATAGATGCAAAATATTTTCAAATTTTATTTCATTTTAGATAGATTTATATGGCAAAGTCTTTAGTATTTTTTTGCCTAAATGCATGATGAAATAGGTTAGAGGTCAAATCAGCTAGAAGAAGGTGTTCTCCACAACAAGGGATGCCCTCATAGGTCAAGCATTCCTTTATCATGCAAGGATGTAGATCCTTCATGTTCAAGAGAGAAAGAATATGCATGCATGATGTGAAACATACAACCATATAACTAAGGGGTAGCTAAATCTTTTAATTATCTTATTTATGTCTTAGGCTTTATGATGAAGTCATGAGTTGTTTAAAATTGTATTATGAGTTATTATTTGGGTAGAAAAGTTATTTTTATCCTAAGAGCCAAAACGTATCCAAGCCACACATTAAAGCATCAATCATTTAAGAAACTATGAAAGGCATGTCATCCTAATGCATGATGTAAACATAACATCAAATAATTATATAAACTATCATAAAAGAATAAACGGTTGGTGCGATCAGGTATCATCGTACAACCCAAAGAGAGAAAAGATGGGTAGCCAAGCTTTACCTTTATACAACCTGGAATATGAAAGAATAATTATAATTGTATTAAATGCAATGGGGGTCTTCTTTCTTCATATCTCCATTTTTGATTTGGTTCCTTCTTTGATTTCAATGGTGCTTGCTTCAAAGGCTTCAATGCTGGACAAAACTTAGTCATTGCTCATCCTAATCTCTCATAGCACTAATCTTAATTCCTATTGCAAAAAATTACATTTATGTGGGAAAAGTAAATCTAACTACACAAAATAGGTTAGCTAAATATACATATAATCAAGCAGTTGTATTTATAATTTTGACTTAGCATCCTACACATGGGTAACTAAGCCCACCTATCCTAACTTGGATTATGCTTAAGGATTTAATCAACCAACAAAAAGTCCATTCACATTTATTTTCAGGCATCCCTTAAGCATAATCCCATGTAGAAAACATGATTAGGCTAATATTGGCCTATCATCCAGTCTACGAAGCATACACCCTAACATCCATTGTAAAATAATACATGATATAAAAAAATATACATAACACCATACATTGTCCTAACTTAGAGCTAGAAGTGTGACTTAATTCTAATGTGTGTATTAAGGCTTGTGTGGTAAGTCTTGTTAGGCATTATTGTTATTTTCTAAGTGTAGAAGGATTCAATTTAACATGAAAGGTTGATTTCACTTGAAGTAGTTTAATTGATTTGAGAATTTTAATTTGTGTTTTCTTTTGTTTCATTTGATTACACTTAGCAACTAAGTGTTATAAAGAGAGGAAAAGGATTGCCCTCTTTCATCCCTACCTTAAGTCACTTTCTAAAGTATATTAATTTGATTTAGTTCTCTTTAGTGAATGGCTTATTAAATGATGTAATTAATCTAAGTTTAGTTCACTTTAAATAATCCAAATCAAAATGAAAGGCATCTTAAGATTAATTTAATTCAATTACTACCACATGACATATATTAAACCATTCCTTTCCATCACATGTAACATGCGTATGATTTAATCTAAGTGTATCTATACATGCAACATATTTTAGCACACTTAAATGATGAATGTATGTGTATGTTTAGAATTTTTATTTTATTTGACTGAATTATTTAAACATACTATTTTAAAACTTCATCCAAATTCTTATACAACAATGAAATTAAATAGGCATGTGCCATTATTAAACTAAGGAATTTATTTAATGAAATTACCTCCTTGGAGCTAGCTAAAGCCTCGTATTCTGAAGATGTCCAGACTATTTACCCATTTGCATTCAAACATATGTAAATTCATATACATGAATAGAGGAAGTGAGCTCGAAATCATACGACTAATTAATTCAACCACTTGGTCAATTATGAATGCATGTAATTTTAATGTAAAATCAGAATTTTCATTCATTAATCACATATACATATACATGTACAAAGATATAGGCAAGTATGTCATTGTTAAACTAGGAAAGTGAGGTAATCAAATGACCACCTTGGGGCTAACTAAAGCCTCATATTCAGGATGTCCAGGACTATATACTTGCTTTTCTTGGACACACATGGATGTATACATAAATGAGGAAAGAAAACCATGCAAAGATTGTATATTATTTTATTGAATCATTTATATATATGAATTAAAGCTCTATCCAAATTCTAATGTTGAAATACATAAGAATGAAATCAAATAGGTATGTGCTATTGTTAAACCAAGTAAGTGAGGTAATCAAATGAACTCATTGGAGCTAGCCAAAGCCTCGTGTTCCGGGGATGTTCATACTACTAATTACCATTCAATCTTATATAAATCAACACATGAATAGAGGAAAGAGCTCTTAACATTCATACACTTCTTAAGCTATAAGCACATGCATTTCTTATGCATTTATAACTAGCACCATAACACATATGATTATTCATTTATAAGCTTTTGAAAAATACATTTGGATTTAATAGTGATAATAGCCATATATATTAAATTAAATCAACACATGCAAACTTACATAAAGAAATCCATTTTATTTTACTTGATTTTGAAAAGATGGATGCATGAATTCAATTGACATACCAAATTTAACATGATTGGAAGAGGGACAATCAAATATAAACATGTGATTCATTCAACAAAACTATTTCTTCATGATGTCAAATCAAATAAGATTAATTTAAAGCAAAACAAAGCTTCTTTATTAATTAAGTTTTGGAATTGATTTGATTTAAAGAGGAGAAGAGAAAACATTACTAGTTATTTTAAACCCATTCCCATATTATTGATTTGATTTAATTTAAGAAAATGTAATTAGGTTGATTTTGTGGCTTAATTAAGTTGAACACTTAATTAGATGAATTAATCACTCTTACCTATGTCACCTTAAAGTAATTAACTAAATAATTATGAGCCAACATGATTTGCATTGAAAATAAACTTGCAATGATCCTAAGAAATGAAAGGGGCTTAATGCAATTGGCTAATGATTAATAGTTAATCAGATTAAGAACTTCATTAATTACTCTTATGATTTTCCCACACATGTGGACTAACCATAATTTCATTAAACTCCTTTAGGTTATTAAACACCCAAAGATCTACCCCATGATTTAAATAATTAAGGTCCGATGTGATTATGATTTCAATTTGATTAAGTGATTTAATTAATTAGTTAAATCTTAATTAATTTAATTTTAAAAAAGGGTGAAATGAACTAGGGAAAGGGGTCCCAATCCTATTCCTTAGTTCACTTACTATGAACAATGATTAATAAACTTAATTAACTAATTTATTATTATTCATGGGATTAATCATTAATTAACTTAAAAGAGTAGTTAAGGTTTAATTAGCAATTTTTCCTAATTAAGTGAGTAATAAAGCCCAAGAACATCATGGGAGGTGAGGTCATCCCATTAAATTAACCCATAAAAAAATTGAGATTAATTGCTCAAGTAATTATGAGTAATAAGCTAATTAATTTTGTAATTAAACCTTACTATTCAAAATTAGTTAAGATCATTTTAATTAATTCTCCTAAATACCATTAAAATGAGTATTTATTTGCATTTTTATTTCTCTATGATTTTTATGAGAAGTTTTAGCCATTAAAAATGATTAATTAAGCCTAATTAAAGCTTAATTACGCCATGTGGCACCATGACGGTGCACGCTTTGGCACCATGGGAATGTCTACTTAAAACTTATCCAACTCAAGTTTATGGCGTGGAGGATGTTTCATCCATCATCCGATCTAAGATTGATGGCTACGAATTCCACATCTTAATAGGATTAAATCAAATCGATCTAGTGAATCTAGTCAAGACCAACCATTTTGATCATGTAAAATGGACGGTTTGTGATCTAACTTCACATGAGTGAGGGAGAATGGAGTCCGCCATTTCACTTGATCCGAAGCTACCCAATCTTGGATCACCAAAAGGATCTGACACATTCATGACATCGATCAAAGAGGATCCAACGGTCAAGATCACTCAACATGCAAGTTTTCTTCAAAAAGCACCAACCCATTTTTGTCTAAGGATCAATTTTGGAAGCATACCTCATCGGAGCTCAAGACCGGCGGCTCGAACGATTGAGGAAGCTTCATCTAGTTGAGATGAAGCCCTATTGAGCAACAATTGGATCAATTCCTTGATGTTCGCTTAAAAGGCCACAAACTGATGATTTGGAGCTCGACTTTGATCAAGGTCCCACCTCTGGTGCTCAAGAAGCTTGGGAGATGATTTGTTCTTCCTCATCCCTAGGGAAGGTGCAAAGTTAATTTGAGTTTGATGGAGAAATGAGGAAGTTAGGTCGAAATGGGAGTGTCCTATTTCAGGATGGACGGGAATGGCATTTTGCAATTGAGGAATGAGCTTGGGAGCTTAGGGAATGGCTCTAGCAGCTCTTCTTGGGTAGCTAGGGCTCTAAGAAATGATTTTTTTTTGTGTTTGAGTGGAAACGAGGGGGTGTATACCCCCTTTTATCTTGATCAAATGGTGGGATCAGTTTGGCTTCTAATGGTGTCCCACCATCTCACAGTCATGTGACAAGGAGGAAGTGAGTTGGCTCACTTGGTTAGTTGAAGGTGTGGAGGTGGTCGCCAAGGAGGAATCATGGGTGGCCTATGGGTTTCAAATGCTCTAATGGGAGGGTTAGTGATTTCACCTCCCATGGGTCATGGAAAACCCAACCACCCCTTTTGGGCGGTCCTCCTAGGTAGATAATGGAGAGTAAGGAATGGAAATGACCACTTACATGAGTGATTTGTCTCATATGATGTCCTCTACTCAAGGGTAGAATGATCATTTGGCATTGATTTGATTTGGTAGATTTGAAATGAGCCAAAGTGGGTTAGCCCAAATTTCAAATTTCAAGTCAATTGGAGTAGGTTTGGCTCAATTTGACTCATTTAGCTAGCCAAGTTCATATGATTATTTAGGATGTTTTGGTTCAATTGGTTTTATCTTAGATTTGATTTTGGCTCATTTGAATTCATCAAATGGGTTAAGTTGACCAATTTGACCAAATTGGCCAAATTATCAATGGTTGTGTTGGTTTGGGTTTAGTTCACCAGAAGATGATTGTAGCTTTGGTTTCAATTAATTTGTATTTGTTTAGGCCAAGTTGAGGTCAATTGGGTTCAATCCAATCATGTTTTTGGTCAAGTTCAACAATCAATTTGGAATGAACTTGAGCAATTGGTTACAATCAATTTGGTTTATATTTTGATTTGACCCAATTTGGTCTTTAGGTCAATTTGGGTCAACATGGGTTAAGAGGCCAATTGGTTTGACTCAATTGAAGGTCAAATCATATTCAAATATTGATTTTGATTTGGTATGAATCATTGGTTTCAAAGGATTTTGATTTGGTTGCAATTCTAGTTTGGGTTCATATTAAGGGTTGACTTGGTCAAATGACCAAGTTGACTTGGCTTGACCTAATTTGTGCAATTGATCAACCTAGGTGATCAACAATCATAATGGGAGGTTTTGATCAACTTGGTTCAATCCAATTTGGGTAGGATTACAACTTGGCTCAAATAGGTCAAATTGCCCACTTTCAAGTGGACCAATTGGATTTAGTTGGCTTAATTTTTAGTTGAGTTTATATATGGATTTGGGATTAATATATAAATTCAATTGCAATTGGCTTAGGTTCAAATGGGTTTTGGTTTATTTGAACATTTCAAGTAAAAAGGGTTAAGTTGGTTTGACTTGGGTTGATTTTGGCTTGATGATTGTAGATTTAATTTATATTTGTCAATATGATTGAAGGTATGATTGATTCATGAGAAAATCAATTGAATTTGGGTTTTGGAATGAAGGAATTTGGAAGTCCATGGAGTTGGGTCATGTTAGGTTTGGATTTTGATTTGGTTTGATTTAGTTTTGTTGATTTAAATGTATATTTCATTTAAATTTGTGAAGATGATTGAAAATATGGTTGATTTGTGAGAAAATCAATTGAGTTTGACTTGATTTGGATTAAGATTTGGCTAAGTCCATGGGATAGGTCATATGGCTTGTGAAGGGTTTTGATTTAATTTGATTTAGTTTGATTTAGTTTTGATCATTTGAATGTAGATTTGATTTATATTTAGAAGATATAAATTGATTATGAGAAAATAAATTGATTTTGGATTAAAGATTTGGCAAAGTCCCGGATAGGTCATATGGCCTAGAAAGGTTTCAAGTTTGGATTTGATCATGGGCTTCAATCATTTGGTTTTGGAATTTTTGGATTTGGATTTTAATTTGATGTTTGAATTGAACTTGAGGTTTGGTTTTAGAAGGTGAACATGGATTGGATTTGGGGTTAAGGTGTGATTATCCTAATCCCTAAGGCATAACCTAATCCTATGGTTAACCTTTCTAAGTCTTAGCTTATGTTAAGTGTTTACCCAATTGCTAGAAGTGTCTGACTAAAAGTCTTAGTATTTAGAAGACTTCTATGTCTAAGATGGGAAGATTGAATCCGAACTATGAAAGTGAGGTCAACATGCCTTAGGCCCTATAGTGTTGCTCTTTGAGATACATGATTGGAAGACCTAAACCAAGTTTCATATTATAGATCGATACATCTTTCAACACTTTGCTAGGGAGACCATGGATACATGAGAACAACATAATTCCATCCTCTACATGTATAAAGTTTGGAGAGATGGGATCATCTACTGGTCAAAGGAGATCTCAAGCCATTTACGCTCATGAGGTCACATATATGATGATGCTTTACTACCTCACTCAAAATCAACAAGTCTATTCTCTCAAACTTGCCCAAAGTATAAAAATAAAAAAAAAAAAAGAAAAGAAAAAAGAGAAAAGAAAAATAAAATAAAAGAGAAAATGAAAAGAAAATAAAAGGGAGTGGAAATAGACTTGAGGAGGAAGTGGAGCCCGACATTAGATTCCACCCACATCATTACTCCATTCAAACATATGGGTAGATGACTGACATCCACCAAGAGGAAGAGGCCTGAGGGCCTAGGGGTGGAAAACCTCTTTATTGGTCACCCAATGAAAGATATGTCCCAACTACCAAGAGTACACCTGCTATCCATATAGACTTAGAATCTAGTTAATAGAATGAGGCTTATATGGTTAGCACACTAGCCAGCACTTCTCAGCAGTAGATTCCCTTGAAGGGACACTTCAGCCAGATAAAGATGAAGACCAGGCTCCAAAGCAAAGCATAAGTGTCTCCAAGTCTAATCCCTACTGAGGCTAATTGTCCACCCATTGAGAAGCATTGCCTAGCTTTAATCTTTGCATCCCAAAAGCTACAACACTACATGCTCCCTCATAAGGTGAACTTAATCTCTAGGATCAATCCACTATAGTATCTCATGACATAGCTGATGTTATCCAGATAGTTGGCATGATGGTCCATGATCCTCTTGTAGTTTGACATTACATTCATACCCCACCATGCTGTGAAAGGACAAGCATTAGGATTTATTAGTATACACAACTTTCTCGCTAACCTCCTTTAGTGGTGATCTCCTGATGAACAAATCATGAACTAAGGGGATACTAGCATTCACTGAGATGTACTATGATGGTGCTTCCTCTCAAAGAGAGAGAAGAACCACAATCTACTATTCTAAAAGAAGGTTAGGAATAATTCTCTTAACTGGACAATGTGATGAGATTCTCATATCATCTATCCAATCCTTGCACCAACAACAACAAAGTAATATGAGGCTCGATTGCCAATGAGTTACTCTAAACATCCAACATCAACATCTTGAGGATTCTCGCCTAGTTATCAACCAAATTTTGGGTCCTATAAGGTTATAAAGCCCAAGCTCCACCACTACCACAAGTACACTATGGAGTTGTTGGCCTAAATCCTAGAGGTTAACATTTATAAGATTCCTCAAGGAGAGAACATCATAGTGTATGCTTTAGCCAAGCTTGCCAAGGAGTTGGCATGTTCGGAGGATGTGTCCATATCAATAAAGGTCCAAAATAGATAAGTCTTATCCTTTATTGATATAACTTATCAAAAGTACTCTTGAAGGGAGGTTGCCATTCCCAAGAGAGATGAGGAGGGAGGCAACCATTCATGGATTACCTAAATAAAGGCAACTACCTCAAGAGAAGTCCCAAGCCCATCGATTAAGCAGAGAGCACTTTCCTATGACCTTGTGGATGGTGTCTGATGTCGATGGATGTTTAATCATATGTTGTTACATTATTTAGACAAGAATGAAGCCCGTAAGATGGTGACCGAGGTACACTAAGTATTATGTGGAGCCAACCAATTCAATCTGAAGATGAAAGCCAAGATCAAGAGACTAGATACTACCGCCATCGATGATCAAAGATTGCATGGATATTAGGCGATGCCACCAATGTCAATACATGGTGTGATCCTACACCAACCACCCAACATTATACATCATTGGCTTCATGGCCATTCGAGTGTTGAGGTACCACATAGTCGATTGATCCTCTTTCTTCCAAGGGTCATTAGTTCATCTTAGCTGCTACTAACAACTTTTCCAAATGGGTGAAGGTGATTCCGCTCAGAGAGGTCACAACTTAGCATGTGCTCCAGTTTTCTAGAAACCATATCATATATAGGTTCAGAGTGCTTCGACAAATTATATCTGATAATAGTACTGCATTCAAGAGAATCAAGATCAACAGCTTTGTTCAGAGACACAGAATAGATTGAAAATAATCTACCATCAACTACCCAAGGGCAAAGGGCTTAGTAAAAAGCCTTCAACAAAACTCTCATTCAAATACTGAAGAAGACACTCGACAATAACAAGTGATAGTGACATGAAAGTTAGTTGAAGGTTTATGGGCCTACCACACATATATAGAACTCCAACTCAATTTACTCCTTTCTCTTTAGTGTATGGGTCAGAAATCATTCTACCATTAGAAGTTAAACTCCCATCACTAATGATAGTTATGGGTTGCAAGATCACAACAGAGCAAAACACCAAGTTGCGGCTAGAAGAGCTTGAAGGTTTAGAGGAGAGATCCCTGCGAGCATGACAAAACCTCGAGTTATACAAAGCTAAAATGATTCAAGCTCATAATAAGTTGCTCTTTCCTTATTCTTTTCAAGTAAGAGCTTATTATAGTTCTAAGGTGATTGTTCATCGTAAGATGGGAGGCATGTTTGAACCCACTTGGGAAGGCCCTTTTGCCATAGAGAAGGCCTACCAAGGTGGATCTTATCAGCTTATTAATCATAAGGGAGAGAGCCCAATGCTTCCAATCAATGGGCTCTACTTAAAGAAATATTATAAATCTTGTTTGAAAATAATTATCATCATTGAAAATTCCATTTTGAATTCAATCTCTTCCATGTTGAAAGTATTCTTATTTGAATCACCGATGTGTTTAGGGTAAGTGTAAGGAACCGGTGGCATTCTATCCTTCATGACACAACACACAAACTACACATAAACATATAAAATAAACACATATCTTTTTGTCTTGGGCTCCTCACGAGTTGAGATAACCCAGTGACACTCACTCATTGCCTCTAGGTCGAGTTGACATGCTACCTAGTGTGTCACCAAGTGGTCTTCTTGCTTTTTAGGATGTAAGTCTACTATGCTTTCCTTCTTTACTTGGCCACACCAGGTGCCTTATTAGTTTGTAGGCCTTCTTATGTGGCGATAAGCTACATCATGTTGGCTTCATTTAAGAGGATGTGAGTCTACTATGCTTTCTTCTTGGATTAGCCTTCATTGATTGAGTATATTTGAGGTTTAGGATAAGTCCCCTAGTGGCTCCTTCCCTCTTAACTAGTTCAAGTCAAGTCTAGTCCTTCCTTAGGGATCCAGCTTAGTAGTCACTTTAAAGGATCGTCTGTCCAGTATCCCAAGATTAGTTCCACTTGGAAAGTTGTAAGCTAACTTTCTTTCTAATTGATCATTGCACATGATGGGCACCTTAGGTTGGTTGGTTCTTATGATGGTACCTCATCTTGATGGATACACCTTAGGTTGGTTGGTTCTCACACCTTAGGATACACCACTCATGGTAGATGTAAGTGCTACACTTTCTCCTTGAGTTGGCCATACACTTATAAGCTTTCTTTTCAAGGCTCGGATAACACCCTTGCACCTCTCCCACAGGGCACTATATTTAGATCACATCTTTGTGACCCCATTTAGACACTACGGGTTATTCGGTGGATAGTTCCCCATTCCTAGTAACCACCCATGTGGTTGGAGAATTTATCCTATGGATGTGCATATTCTCCCTTGGTCTAGTAAATCTGAGATAGGTTAAGGTTGACATAGCTTCTTCTTAGTGTGGTCCCTTGCACACTGGTCCATGATATAAACAAAATATATATTCACTTGTGGATTAGGATGACACCCTTAGTGGTACCTTTTCCCAGCGAATCTATCTTTAGGGAAGTGTCAAAACTCCCCTTTAGAATTGCGACTACTCTTAAGTTGATATAAGTCCCTAGCGCATTCATTCAACCTCACTAAGTCGGTTTGATTTTGTGATGATAGGTCACTAGTGATTGTTCCCTTTAGAAGATGTAAGTTTTCTCCTTCTTCCTTGCACAACCATTACACCGAAAACCCTTTAGGTTGGCTAGCTCACACATAACTATCCTTTGGATTTGTAAATCGAGATAGGATAAGTCTATATAGCCCCTTCTCGGTGGGTCCATCACACACCAACATGGTCCATAAATTAAATCTTCAAATTTGATTGAGCTCACATCCCCAGATATGCCCTCAATTCAAAATCAAACTAAACCAAACAAACCATATGAAATCACTTGAATTTAATATAAAATTAATCCTGACTACTTTTGAGTTGACATAAGTCTCTAGTGGTATTCATAAAGTAGTCGCCCTAGGTCAGGTTTGATTTATTGTTCATCCAATAGGTCACCCCAGTGGTTATTCCTCACTTTAGAAGATGTAAGCCTGCTATGCCTTCTTCCTACAACCATTGCACTGAAAGGCAACCCATTAGGTTTCTAGCTCTACTGTTGACTATCCATTTGGATTTATATAAACTAGGTGAAGGTGATAGCTCCTTCTTAGTGGGTTCATCCAGATAGGATCCATACATTAACTTCAGTTAAATTAAAATCTAATTTTCCCCGAGCCCCAAATCATATGTAAATAAGTCAAGCAAATAAATCAAATTCAAAACCAACCTCCCTAGTGGAGCCAAATTAAACCAACTCTTAGAATGTATATTAAAAAATCCCAAACTCTTATTCAGTTACATCCCCAAACAAATCTGAAATCAAACTCAAATCAATCCCAATGGATAACACGAACTTCCCTAGTGGAAGGTTCATATACCCGATAGTGGACTCGAGCCCATATCTAGCAGATATGCCTCCATATCAATTAAAACAAAACAAATTAAAGTTGATTCGATCTTAATCCTCGATTATTATATATTTTATCCCCAATGGATCTGCTTTCCATAAATCATAATCAAATAAAATTCAAACCTTATCCCTAGTAGATTTTCTTCTTCTATGCCCTCAACATAGACCCCTCACATGTCATGTCCATTGCATGTGTGATCCCCTAGCGGATCTCCCTCCATGTCCTTGACATGGAATTCTCATCAAATCTTATTTCTTTTCTTATGCATACCTTTAATACTTCAAAACTAATAATGTATTCATTCAAATTACATCATCTTAACATTGTAATCAACATTTTATGATTTGTGATGGTGCAAGCTCAAACTAACTATACAATATCATGCTAAACATATTATAGTGTGAATTAACACACTATATTATATTATAATATATGATGTATATTATAATTTGTTATAATATAATATATTGTCTAACATTACACCACATTAGAATCACTTAAAGGAACAAATAAAAAAATTTCTCAAAATATGAATAATGTTCATTTTGGATGTAAAATTGTTATTCTTCTATTAGAAATGGTACAAAATAGCTTAATTTTGGTGTTGCTTCTTGGTGTGTGCCATGAATTTTGCCAAATTCTTCCATGTCAACCTTCAAATTAACATTTTGTGAGTTTTGACCCAATGTATTATAACAAAAGTAAATATACTAAAATGTACAATAACATTTAGTAACACACCACCACATTCATATATATGTGAAGTTATATTGTTATGTACATTATATTTTAATATGCTTTCATATAATATATTATCTTACATTACACCTTAAAATGAATCACTTTAAGCAAAAAATTTATAAAATTTGGTTGAAAAATGAACATTAATTTTGGATGCAAAATTCCATTCTTTTGATTAAATGACACACCATAGCACACCCCCATTATGTTCTCTAAAGCTTACCTTAAAGACCAAATCCCATCATCTCAACCTATAAATTAGTATTTTTATGAATTGTATGTACAAACTCTACTACATCATACTATAACAAACTAAAATATGTTAAACAACAAGTAGTAATACACAATGGTATGCCATAATGCATGATGCTACACTATGTTATGGCATCTATATTATAATACACTATAACATATTATATTATATTATATTACATATCACATCACAAGGATTACTTTAGATAAAAAAATTTGTCTAAATAATAAAACTATATATATTTTTAATTATTACTTACATATTTTAAATTGAAATAATATATATGATGCCATGCTCCACTATTATGAATTTGGCCAAATTCAACCATTTTAAAGTCTAAATCAACATTTTTATAAATAATGCTAGTGTAGGTCATTTGCATAATTATAAAAATATTAAAAGAATTTAAAATGTGCATATAATATATTAAGATATATGTTGCTAAACTATGCCACAACATATAATATTTATTTAGAACATAAAATTTTACATTTTATGCTACAAATGGTATAACACACCTTTGGTACTATAACCTAATTCCCACTTCAAATTTAACAAATTTCATCATCCAATTTTTTAAATCAATATTTTTATGATTTATATTAATTTAGACTATAGGGCACAATACCATAATATATGAAAACATTTAAATACATCTTATAACATCCAAAAACACATCACTATGTGCTCAAATATATGATGCTACATTATACTATAATACATGGTATTATAATATGATTTATGGTTAGGGTTTAGGGTATTCAAATCTAGTCAAGAAATTCTCTTGAAGACATTTTCTTTAGCTACCATAACTATGTTAGGATTAGGTCATTCTTTAGATCTACTCCTAATGACATCTTTATTCAAGGTTTAGGGTTTAGGGTTTGGGGTTGGGGTTTATGGTTAGGGTTTAGGGTTAGTTTAGGGTTTAGGGTTTAAGGTTTAGTTTAGGGTTTATAGTTTAGGGTTTAGGGTTATAGGTTTTAGGGTTTTGGGTTTATGGTTTTAGGGTTCAAGGTCTAGGGTTTAGGGTTTAGGGTTTTAAGGTTTAGGGTTTAGGGTGTAGGGTTTACGATTTAGAGTTTAGGGTCTAGGGTTTAGGGTTTAGTGTTTAGGGTTTAGGGTTTTTAGGATTTTTTAGGTTTTGGGTTTTGGTTTTAGGTTTAGGGTTTAAGTTTTAGTTTAGGGTTTAGGGTTTAAGGTTTATTTTAATAGAGAACAAATTCATATTCAACATTTCTTCTTTTGATTTCATCAACCAAGTAGCACCCCAAGTTTTCTAAAACACAAGTGATGATGTAGATAAAAATGAGCACCCATAGAGCAAATCAAAAACCCTAGATAACTAGAACCATCTCAACTGTAAAGACATAGTTCTATAAGCAGCAGATCAGATTGCCGTTCTTCATTTTCTCCAGTTCCCATCAGAACCACCCTCACCTCTCTAGTAGTGGGATCCGCCATCATATCACTGATCTCTCCCTCCCACCATGATATTGTAACCTCCATGCTCCTCGCCTCCATAAACACTGCATCATCACCTCCATATCCACTAGCACCTCCATATCCCCCACAACCACTATAATAACCACAACCTCTACCTTTGCCTCCACTGCCAGGATCTAGACTAAAGTTGATGGTGATGTTCATCAAGGTTCTTCAATTTTGAGGTTTAGTTTAGGGTTAGTTTAGGGTTAGTTTAGGGTTTAGCATTTAGGGTTTGGGTCTAGGGTTTAGGGTTGTAGGTTTTAGGTTTAGGGTTTAGGGTTTAGGGATTAGGGTTTAGGGTTTTAGGTTTAGGGTTTTGGGTTTAGGGTTTAGGGTTTTAGGGTTTTAGGGTTTAGGGTTTTGGTTTGTAGGTTTATAGTTTAGGGTTTATGGTTTAGGGTTTAGGGTTTAAAGTTTAGGATTTAGGTTTTAGGATATTTTTTTAAATTAAGTAAATTGGTAGGTTCACATATATTTAGTTTATTTTTTATTTATTTGAGTTTATTTTTTTTATTTTTTTAGGTTTTACTATTTTTATTTAGTTTAGTTTATTTATTTTAGGTTTGTTTTTTTTAGTTTAAGTTTCTTAATTTAGTTTATTTTTTAGGTTAAGATTTGTTTTAGTTGACTTTTATTTTTATTTTATTTTGAAGGTTTAGGTTTAGGTTTAGGTTTATATTTTATTTTGAAGGTTTAGGTTTATTTTTAGGTTTTTTTTAGTTTAGATTTAGGTTTATTTTTAGTTTATTTTATTTTATTTAGTTTAGGTTTAGGTTTAGGCTTAGTTTATTTTAGGTTTAGGTTTAGGTTTTATTTATTTTAGTTTAGTTTATTTTAGTTTAGGTTTTGGTTTATTTTATTTTTATTTTAGGTTTAGGTTTTTTTTTTAAGATTAGGGTTTAGGTTTTATTTTTATTTATTTTTAGGTTTTATTTTTAGGTTTACTTTTTTATGTTTAGGGTTTCATTTAGTTTTTATTTTATTTTACTTTTATTTTACATTTAGTTTTTAATTTATCAAGGTTTTTTTATTCTTTGGTTTATTTTATTTTTTAGTTTAATTTAGGTTTTTCTTTATTTTATTTTTTTATTTTTAGGTTTAGGTTTAAGTTTAGTTTAGGTTTTATTTTATTTTATTTATGTTTATGTTTTTACTTATTTTATTTTTAAGTTTTATTTAGTTTTAGGGTTTAAGGTTTATAGTTTAGTTTAACATTTTAGGGTTTAGGTTTAGGGTTTAGGGTTTAGGGTTTAGGGTTTAGTGTTTATGTTTAGGGTTTAGGGTTTTCAAGGTTAAGGGTTAGGGTTTAGGGTTTTAGGGTTTATGGTTTTTAGGTTTTTAGGGTTTAGGGTTAGTTTAGGGTTTAGTGTTTAGGTTTATGGTTAGTTTAGGGTTTATGTTTTATTGTTTAAGGTTTAGAGTTTTTTAGGGTTTCGGGTTTAAAGTTGTAGGTTTAGGGTTTAGGGTTTAAGGTTTAGGATTTACGATTAGTTTTTGGGTTTAGTGTTTAGTTTTTTTTTAAGAAAAAAAATAGTAAATAGATAGGATTAGGTTTATTTAGTTTATTTTTTATTTATTTTAGTTTATTTTATTTTTTATTTTATTTAGGTTTCTTTTTTATTTTTAGTTAGTTTGGTTTATTTATTTTAGGTTTATTTATTTTAGTTTAGGTTTTTTATTTTAGTTTATTTTTAGGTTTAGGTTTAGGTTTAAGTTTATTTTTAGTTTAGTTTTATTTTTATTTTATTTTAGGTTTAGGTTTTATTTTTTTTATTTTTTAGGTATAGGTTTAGGTTTTTATTTTATTTTTTTAGGTTTAGGTTTTAGGTTTTTATTTTAGGATTATTTTTAGGTTTTTTAGTTTATTTTATTTTATTTAAGGTTTTGGTTTAGGTTTTGATTTAGTTTATTTTTGGTTTAGGTTTAGGTTTCATTTATTTTAGTTTAGTTTATTTTAGTTTGGGTTTTGGTTTATTTTATTTTTTACTATAGGTTTAGGTCTTTTTTTAAGGGTTTAAGTTTTTTTATTTATTTTTACATTTTATTTTTAGGTTTAGTTTTTAGGTTTAGGTTTTTATTTTATTTTATTTTATTTTATTTTAGGTTTATTTTTCCTTTTATTTTAGGTTTAGTTTTCATTTTATTTAGGTTTTTTATTTTTTAGTTTAATTTAGGTTTTTTTATTTATTTTATTTTAGTTTAAATTTTATTTTTTTATTTTTTATTTTTTTAGGTTTAGGTTTAGGTTTAGGTTAGGTTTAGGTTTTTGTTTAGGTTTTTATTTTATTTTGCTTTATTATTTTATTTTGGTTTAGGTTTTTTATGAATTTTAATTTTAGGTTTTATTTAGTTTAGGTTTAGAGTTTTGTGTTAGATGAGGGTTTTTGGTTTTGGGTTTATGTTTTAGGTTTTAGGGTTTAGGTTTTAGGCCCAGAGTTCAAGTTTTTATTTAGGGTTTATGGTTTTTGGTCATTTTTTTAACAAAGAATAAATTTAGATTGAACATTTCTTCTTTTTGATTACATCAACCAAGTAACACACCAAGGTTTCTGAGAAATAAGCGAAGACATAGATAAAAAATTAACACATATAGAGCAAATCAAAAGACCTAGATAACTTGAACTATCTCTACTATAAAGACCCAATTCCATAAGCAGCTGATTAGATTGGCCATTGTTCAATTTCTCCAGTTCCCATCAGAACCACCCCAGCCTCTCGATTAGTGTGATCGACCATCATATAGCCAATCTCTCCCTCCCCACCACCATAATTGTAACCTCATGCTCCTCCCTCATATTATTTACCAGACCACCTCCATATCCACCAACAACCTCATCCCCCACAACCACTAGATAACGCCTCGCCTTAGCCCCGCCATTGGTGACTAGTTGGCAGTGATGTTCCTGCCATCAAGGTTCTGCACATTCTTATGATTTAGGTTTATTAGGTTTTGGGTTTAGGTTTATTTTTTAATTTATTTAGTTACTTTAGGTTTAGATTTAGTGTTTAGGGTTTAGGGTATAGGGTTAGGGTTTAGGGTTTAGGGTTCAGGGTGTAATGTTTAGGGTGTAGGGTTTAGGGTTTAGGCTTTAGGGTTTTAGGGTTTATGCTTTTAGGGTTTAGGGTCTAGGATTAGGGTTTTGGGTTTAGGCTTTAGGGTATTTTAGGATTTAGGGTTTAGGGTTTAGGATTTAGGGTTTAGGGTTTAGGGGGTTAGGGTTAGTTTTTAGGTTTGGGGTTTAGGGTTTAGGGTTCATGATTTAGGGTTTAGAGTTTCTTTTTTAAATTAAGTAAATCGGTAGGTTTAAGTTTATTTAGTTTTATTTATTTATTTTAGTTTATTTTATTTATTTATTTTTATTTAGGTTTATTTTTTGTTTTTATTTATTTTAGTTTATTAACTTTAAGTTTATTTATTTTAGTTTTTGTTTCTTATTTTAGATTATTTTTAGGTTTAGGTTTATTTTTTAGTTGAGCTTTATTTTTATTTTTTTTTTTAGGATTAAGTTTTATTTTTTATTTATAAGTTTAGGTTTATTTTATTTTTTATAGGTTTAGGTTTAGATTTTTTTATTTTAGGTTAATTCTTAGGTTTTATTTTTAGTTTAGGTTTAGGTTTATTTTATTTTATTTTAGTTTAGTTTAGGTTTAGGTTTAGTTAATTTTGGTTTAGGTTTAGGTTTATTTTAGTTTAGTTTATTTTAGTTTAGGATGAGGTTTATTTTATTTTTATTTTAGTTTAGGTTTTTTATTAGTTTAGGGTTTAGGTTTTTATTTTATTTTGTTTTTTTTAGTTTTTATTTTATTTCATTTTATGTTTATTTTATTTTTATTTTAAGTTTAGTTTTTATTTTATTTAGGTTTTTTTTTTTTAGGTTTATTTTATTTTTTAGTTTAGTTTAGGTTTTTATTTATTTTATGCTGTTGAGATATAACTTTTTATTTTATTTTATTTTTAGGTTTAGGTATAGGTATTAGGTTTAGGTTTTAGTTTAGGTTTTTATTTTATTTTATTTTTTTATTTTATTTAGGTTTAGGTTTTTTATTTATTTTATTTTTAGGTTTTATTTAGTTTAGGTTTATATTTTTTTTTAGTTTAGGGTTTTGGGTTTAGGTTTGGTTAAGTTTAGAGTTTAGAGTTAGGTGTTTAGGGTTTATGGTTGTAGATTTTAGGGTTTTGGTGGTTTAGGGTTTAAGGTTTTAGGGTTTTAGGGTTTAGGGTTTAGGATTTTAGGGTTTTAGGGTTTAGGGTTTAGGGTTGTAGGTTTAGGGTTGTAAGTTTAGGGTTTAGGGTTTCTTTTATATTTTTAAAAATTAAGTATACTAGGGTTTAGGGTTTATTTAGTTTATTTAGTTATTTTTTTTATTTTAGTTTATTTTATTTTTTATTTTATCTAGGTTTATTTTTATTTTTATTTGAGTTTAGTTAATTTATTTTATGTTTATTTATTTTAGTTTATTTTTTAGGTTTAGGTTTACTATTTAGTTTTGTTTTATTTTTATTTTATTTTTTAGGTTTAGGCTTTATTTTTTATTTTTAGGTTTAGGTTTAGGTTTTTATTTTTTATTTTTTTAGGTTTAGGTTTTAGGTTTTTATTTTAGGTTTATTTTTAGGTATTATTTTTTAGTTTAGGTAT
>JAKCPB010001797.1:0-39527 GCA_021442155.1 Cymbidium sinense | reverse complement strand
AATAAAAATAAACTCTCTAAACTAATAACTAATAACTAAACTAATAACTAAACTAATAACTAAAACTAATAATAATAGTAACTAACTAAAACTAATAAAACTAATAACTAATAAAATTAAAAACACTAATAACTAATAACTAAATAACTAATAATAACTAAAATAATAATAAACTAAAAACTAAATAATAATAACTAATAATTAACTAAAAACTAATAACTAAACTAACTAAAAACCTAATAAAACAAATAACTAATAATTAATAATAAACTTAATAACTAATAACTGACTATTAATAACTAAACTAATAACTAATAATAAAACTAATAGTAACTAACTAAAAAACTAGAACTAATAAACTAATAACTAAAAATTAACTAAACTAACTAATAATAATAATAACTAACTAAAAACTAAACTAACAAATAACTAAAAAATAAACTAATAACTAATAATAGATAAACTAATAACTAGAACTAATAATAATTAATAATAATAACAAAAAAACTAAATTAGTAATTAATAACTAATAAAACATAATAAATAAACTAATAAAATTAATAAATAACTAGCTAATAACTAATAAACCAATAAAACTAACTAATAATAAATAATAACTAATAACTAAAATAATAACTAAGAAATAAAATAAAACTAAACTAATAACTAATTAACTAATAATAATAATGACTAACTAACTAATAAAATAAACTAATAATAAAACTAACTAAAACTAACTAATAATAATAACTAACTAATAAAACTAACTAAAAATAACTAATAACTAAAATGAAGTAACTAAACTAAAATTAATAAAAATAACTAAAACTAATAAAAATAATATAACTAAATAACTAAATAACTAAACTAATAACTAAAATCTAAATAACTAATAACTAATAAATAAATAACTAACTAAACTAAAATTAATAACTAATAACTAATAAACTAATAAACTAATAACTAATGACTAATAAACTAATAAAACTAAATAATAATAAATAAGAACTAATAACTAAAATATTAACTAAAAAACTAAATAAAATTAAATTAAAAACTAAATAACTAATAATAATACTAACAAACTAACTAATAAAATAAAATAATAATAAACTAACTAAAACTAATTAATAATAACTAATAAAACTAACTAATAATCCAATAACCAAAAATAAATAACTAAATTAATAATAATAAATAATAAATAAACTAACCAATAAAACTAACTAAACTAATAAAACTAATAAAACTAAAACAAAAATAAAAAAACTAAACCAATAACTAAACAACTAAATAACTAACTAATAACTATTAACTAACTAAACCAAAACTAATAACTAATAACTAATAAATAATAAACTAATAACTAATTAATAACTAAAACTAACTAACTAATAACTAAATCTAGTAATAACTAAATAATAACTAATAAAACTAATAATAATAAACTAATAACTAAAAAATAAACTAAAAACTAACTAATAACTAATAAACTTAAACCTAATAAATAAACTAATAAACTAACAAAACTAAAAAAACTAATAATAACTAAACTAATAATTAATAACTAATAACTAATAAATAATAAATAATAAACTAAAAATTAATAATAAAACTATTAAAACTAATAATAAAACTAATAACTAACTAATAATAATAACTAGCTAATAATAAAACTAATAACTAATAAACCTAATAATAACTAAATTAAAAACTGTAACTAAACTAATAACTAATAAAAACTAAATAAAAAACTAAAAAACTAATTAACTAATAACTAACCTAAAATAAATAATAATTGATAATAAAAACTTTAATAACTAACTAATAAAAACTAACTAAAGCTTATAACTAATAATAACTAATATTAACTAATAATAACTAAAATAACTAATAACTAATAGAAACTAATAAACTAATAAACTAATAACTAATAAAAACTCATAAAAATAAGATAACTAACTTGTAAACTAATAACTAAATAAATAACTAAGCTAATAAACTAAATAACTAAAACTAATATTAACTAATAAACTAATAAGTAAAACTAACTAACTAATAATAACTAATAACTAATAATAAAAAAAACTAATTAATAATAAACTAAATAACAAATAACTAAACTAATAAAACTAAACTAATAGCTAATAACTAAAACTAAAAAACTAATAAATAAACTAAATAAATAAATAACTAAACTAATAAACTAATAACTAGCTAAATAATAAAATTAATAACTAATAATAAACTAAATAACTAACTAATAAAACTAACTAACTAAATAACTAACTAATAACTAATAAATAACTAAAAATAACTAAACTAATAACTAGTAATAAAAAATAAACTAATAACTAATAACTAATAAAACTAATAATAAATAATAAAATAACTAATAATAACTATTAACTAATAAAAATTAACTAAAAAACTAATAACTAATAATAAATAAACAAAACTAATAATAATAATAAATAAACTAATATAAGAACTAAACTAATAACTAATAATAACTAATTAACTAAACTAATAAAACTAATAACTAATAAACTAACAATAACTATAATAATAACTAATAACTAAAACTAATACTAATAGTAAAACTAACAAATAACTAATAACTAATAACTAATAAACTAATAAATAATAATAATAACTAATAATAAACTAACTAATAATATCTAACTAATAACTAAATAGTAACTAATTAACTAATAATATATATTAATAATAAACTAATAAAACTAAACTAAACTAAGGTAATAATAATAAACTAATAACTAAAAACTAAATAACTAATAATAACTAAATTAATAAACTAATAACCTAAAATAATAACTAATAACTAATAAAATTAATAACTAATAACTAACTAATAACAAATAACTAAAATATAATAACCAAATAACTAATAAACTATATAAAACTAAATAAAAGTAATAATAATAATAATAACCAAAATTAATAACTAAATAACTAATAATAAAGTTAATAATAAATAATAATTAATAACTAATAAAACTAATAACATAATAATATTAATAGCTAACTAATAATAACTAAATAACTAAACTAAACCTAATAAAAAACTAAAAAATAATAAAACAAAAACTAAATAATTATAAAGTAACTAACTAATAAAACTATTCTAATAAACTAATAAACTAATAAACTAATAAAAACTAAATAAACTAACTAATAATAACTAATAAATAGTAACTAATACTAACTAATAAACTAATAACTAAAACTAATAATAATTAACTAAACCTAATAACTAAATAACTAATAAAACTAAACTAATGATAAATAACTAACTAATAATTAATAATAATAAACTAAATAAACTAATAACTAATAACTAATAAACCTATAATTAAAAACTAATAACTAACTAAAAACTTAACTAATAAACTAGTAAATAATTAAAAACTAAACTACTAACTAACTAATAAAAACTAATAATAAACCTAATAAACTAATAACTAAACTAAACTAATAACTTATAATAATAAACTATTAAACTAATAACTAAATAATAACTAAACTAATAACTTAATAAATAAACTAAACTAAATTAATAATAATAAACTAATAACTAAAAACTAACTAATAAATAAAAAACTAATAAAAAACTAATAACGTAACTAATAATAATTGATAAACTAACATCTAGTAATAACTAATAATAACAAACTAAAAACTAATAAAACTAATAAACTAATAACTAAACTAAACTAACTAGCTAAACTAATAAAATTAATAAAAACTAACTAACTAATAAACAAATAATAACTAAAAAACTAACTAATAAAACTATTAAATAATAAACTAATAAAACTAACTAATAACTAACTAATAACTATGTAATAAAATAACTATAACTAATAACTCAATATCTAACTAAAATAACTAAACTAAATAATTAATAAAATTAACTAATAATTAATAATAAAACTAAAAACAAACTAATAATAATAAATAATAACTAATAATAATAACTAAAACTAAAACTAATAAAAATAATAAAATTATAACTAATAATAAAACTAACTAAAACTAAACTAATAATAAAACTAATAATAATATAATAATAACTAATAAAAATTAGTAACTAAACTTGTAACTAACTAAATAAATTAATAAATAAAACTAAAAATAATAATTTTAACTAAAACTAAACTAGCTATAAACTAATAAAGTAAATAAATAATAAAAACAAAATAAAAACTAAAAACTAATAACTAATAACTAATAATAAATAACTAAACTAAACTTAAAAACTAAACTAACTAACTAATAACTAATAAACTAATAACTAATTTAAATAATTAAACTAAAATAATAAACCTAATAACCTAATAAAACTAAATAAAATAACTAATAAACTAAAACTAACTAACCCAATAACTAAAACTAAAACTAACTAAAAACTAAACTAAAAAATTAACTAATTAAGCCAAAACTTAAACTAATAACTATTGATAATAATGACTAATAAACTAAAACTAGTGATTAACTAATAAAGTAATATAAATAATAATAATAATAACTAAACAATAACTAAACTAAAATTAAATAACTAACTAAAAAATAATTAAACCAAATAAGCCAAACAAATAATAATAAACTAAACTAATAAAATAATAAATTAACTAAATAAAAAAACTAATAAACTAATACCTAAATAAAACTAATAAAACTAACAAAACTAAACTAATAACTAAAACTAATAAAATTAATAAACTAATAAACTAACAAATAACTAAACTAATAATAAACTAACTAATAAAAACTAATAACTAACTAAACTAATAATAAACTAATAATAAACCTAGAAAACTAAACTAATAACCTAATCAACTAATAACTAACTAACTAATAATACCTAAACTAATAAACTAATAAATAAAAATAATAATTAATTAAATAATTAACTAAAAACTAATAAAAATAATAACTAAACTAATAAACTAATAATAACTAATAAAACTAATAACTAACTAAATATCTAATAATAAAATTAATAAAACTAAACTAATAAACTAAAACCTAATAACTAAAATAAAACTAATAACTAATAAAACCTAAAAAACTAATAAAACTAACTAATAAAACTAACTAACTAATAAATAACGAAGTAAAACTAATAATAAACTAATAAACTAATAAAACTATTATAATAACTAATAAATAAAACTAATTAACTAATAATAAGTAATAACTAATAATAATAAACTAATAAATAACTAAACTAATAATAATCAACTTAATAACTAATAATAATAACTAAATAACTAACTAAAAACTAAAATAGTAAACTAATAAACTAATAAATAAACTAACTAAACTAATAACTAAACCTAATAACTGATAAAGTAAAACTAACTACTAATAATTAAACTAATAAACTAATAATAAAGCTAATAAAAACTAAATAAACTAATAAATAAACTAAAAAGACTAATAATAATAACTAACTAACTAATAACTAATAATAAGCTAACAAATAACTAAACTAATAATAAATAATAATAATAACTAACTAATTAAACTAAAAACTAATAAACTGATAACTAATAATAAAAACTAATAAAACTAATAACTAAAAAACTAATAAACTAATAATAAAGTAATAAACTAACTAATGATAACTAATAAATAAATAAATAACTAACTAAAACTATAACTAATAACTAATAACTAATAACTAAACTAATAAATAATAATAATAAATCTAATAAACTAAAAAATAATAAACTAATAAACTAAACTAATAACCAATAAATAATAACTAATAAAAATAACTAAACTTAATAACTAATAAAACTTAATAATTAAACTAATAAACTAATAATTAATAACAAAACTAAATAATAACTAACTAATTATAATAACTAAAACTAATATCTAATAACTAATAATAAAAATAATTAATAAACTAATAACTAATAACTAAAATAATAAATAAAACTAACTAAACTAAAACTAAACTAATAATTAATAAAACTAATAATAACTAAATAAAAACTAACTAATAAAACTAATAACTAAAAAAACTAATAATAACTAAAAACTAATATACTAATAACTAACTAAAACTAATAAACTAATAATAACTAAACTAATAAATAACTAATAACTAATAATATAACTAATAAACTAATAAATAAATAAATAACTAGTAATAATAAACTTATAAATATCTAGTAATAATAAACTAACTAATAAACTAATAACAAATAATAATAAAATAACTAACTAATAATAACTAAACTAATAACTAGTAATAATAAAACTAATAATAAACTAAAAATTAATAACTAACTAAATAATAAATAACTAACAAAACTAAAAACTAATAATAAATAACTAAAAAAACTAATAATAATTAATAAAACTAAAAAACTAAACTAACTAACTAATAACTAATAACTAATAATAACTAAATAATAATAATAACTAATAATTAACTAAAAATAATAAATTTAATAACTAATAATAAAAAACTAACTAATAACTAATAAACTTAGAATAATAATAATAAACTAAAAAAGTAACTAATAATAACTAAATAACTAACTAACTAAAAACTAAACTAATAATAACTAATAATAAAACCTAATAAACTAAATAATAATTAAAACTAAGCCTAGCTAAAACTAATAACTAATAATAACTAACTAACTAATAACTATATAAAATAACTAATAATAATAACTAACTAATAGCTAACTAAAATAATTAATATTCATAACTAATTAATAAATAATATTACCTAAATAACTAATAAAAATTAGCTAAAACTAAACTAAATAACTAAACCAAATAACTAAACTAATAAACTAACTAACAAACTAATAAATAATTAAAAACTAATAATAAACTAAACTAACTAATAATAAAACTAAAACTAAACTACATAACTAAACAATAAATAAACTAATAAATAATAACTAATTAATAAATAATAATAATAAATCATAAAAACATAATAATAACTAACTAATAAAGCTAAAATAACTAACTAATACCTAAATATTAAAACTAAACTAAACTAATAATAATAAATATACTAATAACTAATAAATAATAACTAAAACTAATAAGTAAACTAATAACTACTACTACTACTACTAATAATAATAATAAATTACTAATAAACCTAATAGAAACTAATAAAATAAAATGACTAATAATAAACTAATAATAACTAATAAATAACTAAATAACTAATAAAAACTAATAAAAATATACCTAAAAAACTAATAAACTAACTAAAATAAATAAATTAAACTAACTATAATAACTAATAAAACTAACTAAAACTAATAAACTAAAACCTAATAAACCAATAATAATAACTAAAAAAAATAACTAAAACTAAATTAATAACTAAATAATAATAAAACTAATAAAACTAAACTAATAACTAAAAATAACTAACTAATAATAATAATAATAAATAACTAATAATAATAAGAATAACTAAATAAATAACTAATAACTAACTAAAATTAAAACTAATAAAACTAATAATAACTAACTAATAAATTAATAAAACTAATAACTAATAACTAATAACAAAACTAATAAAACTAATAAAATAAAAAATCTAAATAAACTAAACTAATAACTAGAACTAATAATAATAAACTAATAAATAACTAATAAACTAAACTAAATAAAACTAACTAACAAAAATAATAATAAGACTAAAAACTAAAAATCTAATAAATAATAACTAATAATTAAAATTAAATAATTAATAAAACTAATAAACTAATAAACTAAATAACTAAACTAACTAAAAACAAATAATAAATAAACTAAATAATAATAACTAATAACTAATAACCAACTAATAACTAATAATAACAAAATAACTAATAACTAAACCTAAATAAATAAACTATCTAATAAAACTAACTAATAATAACTAAAAACTAATAAACTAACTAAATAACTAAACTAATAAACTAATAAGCTAAACTAACTAAAAATAATAATAATAAACTAAAACTAACTAAGAAATTAACAACTAACTAATAATAATAAATAAAACTAATAAACTAAAACTAACTTAACTAATAAATAATAAACTAACTAAACTAACTAATAAAAACTAATAAAATAACTAATAACTAATAAACTAATAACTAACAAAAACAAAAAACTCAATAATAACTAACTTAAAAAATAGCTTAAAACTAACTAACTAATAACTAATAAATAATAACTAATAAACTAAATAACTGACTAACTAAGAACTAAAACAATTAAATTAAATTAATAAATAACTAATACTAACTAATAAACTAATAATAAATAATTGTCAATTAAATAATAACTAATTAATAATAATAAAAATAAACTAATAACTAACAAAATACCTAACTAATAATAACTAAATAAATAACTAATAAAACTAACTAAACTAGAAATTAATAAAACTAATAAAATAAATTAATAACTAATAAGTAAACCTAACTAATAACTAATAATAACTAAAAACTAATAATAAAACTAATAAAACTTATAAAACAAACTAATAAATAAAACAAAACTAATAATAATAATAATAATGAATAAATAACTAACAAACTAATAAATAAAACTAAACTAATAATAAAACTAACTAACTAATAAACTAATAATTAATAAACAAACTATTTAAACTAATAACTAATAATAGTAACTAACTAAACTAATAAATGAATAAACTAACAAAACTAATATAATAATATAAAATAACTAATAATAAAACTAAATAAATAAAAAACTAATAATAAACTAAAATATAATAACTAATAAAACAATTAATAAAATAAAACTAAAACTAAATAAACTAAAACTATCAAACAAATAAACTAAATAATAAGATAATAAAATAATAACTAATAATAATAATAACTAATAATAAACTATAAACTATAACTAATAACTACTAAAATACTAAAAGACTAATAATAACTAATAAACTAACTAATAATAAATAAACTAATATAATAAATAACTAACCAAATAACTAATAATAACCAATAACTAAATAAACTAATAAACTAAATAATTATATACTAATATAATAATAAATAAAATAATACTAATAGTAAAAACTACTAAACTAAAACCAATAACTAGATACCAACTAATAAAACTAAAAACTAAAACAACTAAACTTAAACTAAAACTAACTAAAAAACTAACTAAAACTAATAGTAATAATAATAAAATGAACTAATAAAGTGGACTATAATAACTAAAACTAAAACTAATAAATAATAATAAAGTAATAAACTAAACTAATTTTAATAACTAACTAAAACTAATAAAGTAATATAACTAAAACTAATAAAATAAAACTAATATCTAATAATTAAATTAAAAACTAATAATAATTAATAACTAATAATAATAACTAATATAACTAAACTAAATAATAAATGTAAAACTAAATAATTAATAAATAAATAAAAAACAAAGTAACAACTAAATATATAATAATAAAAAACTAAACCAATTAATAAAACTAACTAAACTAAATAATAACTAATAATAAATAACTAAACTAAATAATAACTAAAACTAACTAATAACTAATAAATAACTAACTAACTAACTAATAATAAAATAAATAAAACTAACTAACTAAACTAATATAACTAATTAAAAATTAATAACTAACTAAAATTAATAAAATCAAAAACTAAATAATAAAACTATCTAAAACTAACTAACTAATAAATGAATAACTTAACTAAACCTAATAAAACTAATAAAATAAAAACTAACTAACTTACTCATAATAATAACTAATAATAACTAACTAAAAATAACTAATAAATAACTAAAAAAATAATCACTAATCTAATAATAATAGCTAATAAAATAATAAAGTAATTATTATAATAATCTAATAAAATAACTAATAAAACTAAACTAAAACTTACTAACAAATAAACTAATAAATAAGACTAATAAAATAATTTAGTGATAATAAACTAACTATAACTAAAATAATAATAAATAACTAAGTAATAATAATAATAACTATTAATAACTAAACAAATAATAATAATAAACAAATATAACTAAACTAAAATGAATAAAACTAATAACTAATAATAAAACTAAACTAATAACTAAACTAACTAATAACTAATAAACTAAAACCTAAATAACTAATAAACTAAAACTAATAAACTAAATAAATAAATAATATTAACTAAACCTAATAACTAAAACCTAATAAAATAATAACTAAAACTAATAAAATTAATAACTAACTAAACTAATAACTAAAATAATAAAACAAACTAATAAGTAAAACTAATAATATAACTAATAACTAATAAAAATAACTAAACTAATAACTAATAATAACTAAATAACTAATTAACTAATAAAAATAACTAACAGAACTAATAATAATAAACTAATAAAATAAAAGCCACATAACCTAATAAAACTAACTAAACTAAACTAAAAAATTAATAAATAACAAACTAAAAAAAAAAACTAAACTAATAAATAATAGAACTAATAACTAAAACTAAATAAAGCTAACTAATAAAAAACTAATAAACTAATAACTAAACTAACCAAAACAAACTAAACTAATAATAACTAACTAAAAACTAAAAAAACTAAACTAAACTAATAATAACTAATAGTAACTAACTAATAACTAATAAATAAATAACCTAATAACTAATAAAAACTAATAATAAAACAAAACTAATAACTAAAAGTAAATAATAAACTTATAACTAGATAAAACTAACTAAATTAAACCTAATAACTAATAAAAACTAATCAAACTAATAATAACTAACTAATAATAAAACTAAATAACTAAATAATAACTAATAAAATAATAAACTAATAATAAACTAATATTAAATAATAACTAAAACTAAATAATAAAATGCTAACTAACTAATAATAAAAACTAATAAACTAGTAAAATAATAAACTAACTAACTAATAAACTAATATAAAATGGTAACTAAATAAATAAAACCTAATAAACTCAATAATAAAAATAATAAGTAACTAAAATAACTAACTAATGAAATAATAACCAACTAACTAATAGTAATAACTAAACTAAAATAAAATAATAAAAAACTAAACCAAACATATAACTAATAATTAAACTAATAACTAAACTAATAATAATAACAACTAATTAAAACTAATAAAACTAAAACTAATAACTAAACTAATAACTAAACTAATAAACTAATAAACTACTAACTAAACTAATAATAATAACTAATAACTAATAATAAACCTAATAACTAATAACTAATAATAAAACTAATAATAACTAACTAAAAACTAGAACTAATAAACTATTAACTAAACTAACTAAAAACTAAAACTAACTTAACTAACTAATATTAATAATAACTAACTTTAAAAATAAATAAGTAAATAACTAATAATAAATAAACATAATAACTAAAAACTAATAATAAGTAATAATAATAACTAAAAAACTAAATTGATAACTAATAACTAATAAAACCTAATAAATAAACTAATAAAAATATAACTAATAAAACTAATAATAACAAATAAAATAACTAACTAATATAATAGTAATAAACTAATAAAACTAATTAAAATAAATAAAACTAATAACTAAAATACTAACTAAAATTTAAAATAAAACTAAACTAATAACTAATAACTAATAATAATATCTAAATAAATAAAATAATAATAAAATAAACTAATAATAATAACTAACAAATAAAGCTAACTAATAATAACTAATAACTAAAACTAAATAATTAAACAAAATTAATATTAAACCTAATAAAACTAAACTAAAAACTAAGATACTAAAACTAATAAAATATAATAAATAAATAACTAAACTAATAATTAAAAAATTAAATAACTAATAACTAATAAATAAATAAAACTAAACTAAAACTAATAAATAAATAAACTAATAACTAATAAACTAATAAAACTAACTAATAATAAATAATAACTAATAATTAAAATAATAACTAAAAACTAAATAAAACTAAACTAAAAACTAAATAACTAATAATAATAATAACTAATTAACTAACAAATTAAACTAATAATAAAACTAACTAATAATAACTAACTAATAAAACTAACTAATATAAATTAATAACTAAAACTAAATAACTAAACTAATAATTAATAATAATAAACCTAATAAAACTAAACTAAAATAAATAAAACTAATAAAAAATAAAACTAAATAACAAAACTAATAATTAAAAAACTAAATAACTAATATATAATAAATAATTAACTAACTAAACTAAAATTAATAACTAATATACTAATGAACTAATAACTAACTAATAACTAAACTAATAAGAACTAATAAAAAACTAATAATAACTAAATAATAACTAATAAAACTAATAACTAAATAATAATAATAAAAACTAAAACTAAATAAATAATAAACTAAAAACTAACTACTAAATAATTAATAACTAATAAACTAAAACCTAATAAATAAACTAATAACTCATAACTAATAATAAATAATAAATAATAACTAACTAAAACTAATAATAATTAACTATAACTAATAATAACTAATAATAACTAACTAAAACTAATAATAATAAAATAAATAAAACTAATAATAAAGTAATAATAAACTAACTAAAACTAATAAACAAATAACTAAACTAATAAACTAATAAATAAGATAAATAATAATAATAATAATAAACTAATAAAACTTACTAATAATAAATAAAAACTAACGACTAAAATAATAACTAACAAACTAAATAAAACTAAACTAATAACTAAATAACTAATAATAATAATATTGAACTAACTAATAAAATAAACTAATAATAAAACTAATTAAAACTAACTAATAATAATAACTAACTAATAAAGCAAACTAATAATAACTAATAACTAAAGTCAAATAGCTAAACTAAAAATTAATAATATTAAACCTATAAAAACTAAACTAAAACTAAGAAAACTAACTAAAACTAATAAGAGTAATAAAGCTAAATAAATAAATAACTAAACTAAAAACTACAAAACTAAATAACTAATTAATAACTAATAACTAATAAATAAATAACAAACAAAACTAAAACTAATAACCAATAACTACCTAATAACTAATCTAATAAAACTAATTAATAATAAATAATAACTAATAACTAAAATAATAACTAGAAAACTAAATAAAATAAAACTAATAACTAAATAACTAATAATAATAATAATAACTAACTAACTAATAAAATAAACTAATAATAAATCTAACTAAAACTAACTAATAACAATAACTAACTAATAAACCTAAATAATAATAACTAAAACTAAATAACTAAGCTAAAAACTAATAATAATAAACCTAATAAAACTAAACTAAAACTAATAAATCTACTAAAACAAATTAAAAAATACTAAATAACTAAAATAAATAATAATAACTAAAACCAAATAACTATAATAACTAATAATTAATAAAATAAATAACTAACTAAACTAAAACTAATAATAATACTAACTAATAAACTAATACCAATAACTAACTAAAAAAAATAATAAAACAAATAATAACTAATAAAACTAATAATAATAAACTAATAACTAAATTATAATAATAATAACTAATATTAACTAAATAATAAACTAAAAACTAACTAATAACTAATAAACTAAATCCTAATAAATAAACTAATAATAACTAAACTAATAACTAATAACTAATAACTAATAAATAATGAATAATAATTAACTAAAACTAATAATAATAAAACTAATAAAACTAATAATAAAACTAATAACTAACAAATAATTATCTAATAACTAATAATAACTAAATAACTAATAATTAATAAAATAATTACTAATAAACTAATATCTAAAACTAACTAACAAATAATAACTAATAACTAATAACTAATAATAACTAAAAAACTAAATAACTAATAACTAAACTAATAACTAACTAAATAATAAAAATTAATAACTAATAATAAATTAAAAAACTAACTAACTAAAAAACTAATTAATAACTAATACATAGTTAATAATAACTAACCTAATAACTAGCTAAACTAATAAGTAATAATAAATAATAAACAAATAACTAATAACTAACTAATAAACCTAATAATAAATAACTAATAATAACTCATAACTAATAAAAATGAATGAAAAAAACTAATAAGTAATAATAAATAAACATAACTAATAATAATAATAAACTAGCTAATAAAATAACTAAACTAATAACTAATAATAACTAACTAACTAACTAATAATATTAACTAAATAATAATAATAATAACAAATAATACTAATAACTAATAACAAGTAATAATAATAACCAATAATAATAACTAATAATACCAATAATATAAAATAACTAAAATAATAATAACTAAACTAAAATAATAGCAAATAATAATAATAATAATAACTAATAATAATAATAATAAAACTAAAAAAATAGTAATAATAATAAAGTAATAACTAATAATTAATAGTAATAACTAAATAATAATAACCAAATAATAAATAACTAAATAACTAAACTAATGACTAAAACACTAAACTAATAACTAAATAACTAATAATAATATAATAATAAAACTAAATAAAAATAAAAAACCTAAACAACTAAATCAAAATAAATCTTAATAAATTAATAATAATAACTAAAACTAATACTAACTAACTAATAATAATAATAAATGGAACTAATAACTAATAAACTAAAATAATAACCTAATAATATTAATAACTAATAATAACTTAATAACTAAACTAAACCTAAAAAAAACTAAAAAATAATAAAACTAAAACTAAATATTAATAAACTAACTAACTAATAAAACTAAACTAATACACTAATAAACTAATAAAAACTAATAACTAACTAAAAATAATTAATAAATAATAACTAATAATAAATAACTAAACTAATAAAAACTAAATAACTAATAACTAACTAATAACTAAATAATAAACTTATAACTAAATTAAATAATAACAAATAATAAAAATTAAAATAAATAAAAATAATAATATAAACTAATAAACTAAATAACTAATAAATAATAACTAAAATAACTAATAAATTAATAAAATAAACTAAACCGATTAATAAACTAACTAAAAAACTAATAAAACTAACTTAATAATAACTAATAACTTATAATAAACTAACTAAAAACTATAATAATAGAATAAAAAAAAACTAAATTAATAAATAATTAAACTAATAAATTAATAAAACTAAAACACTAATAATAATAATAAAATAAATAATAATAACTCCAATAATAAACTAATAATAACTAAAAAAAACTAATAATAACTAATAAATAATAATAATAATTGAATAATAAAATTAATAAAAAAACTAAATAAAAAACTAAAATAACTAATAAAAAACCTCATAAAATGAAATAACTAAACTAACTTAAAATCTAATAAACTAATAACTAAATAAACTAAAAAACTAATTAATAAATAACTAACTAATAAAAAACTAATAACTAAATAACTAATAAAACTAATAACCTTAAAGTAATAACTAATACTAAACTATAATAATAATAATAAAATTATAATATAATAAAACCAATAAACTAATTAATAATAGTAATAATAATAATTAATAATAAAACTAACTAAATAAAACTAACTAATAATAGCTAATAACTAAAACTAATTAAAAACTAAAAACCTAATAATTAAAACTACATAACTGATAATTAAACTAAAGTAAAAAAGCTAAACTAAACTAATAAACTAAATAATTAATAAACTAAACTATTAAATTTAAAACTAACTAACTAATAACTATTAATAACTAACAAATAATAACTAAACTAAATAACAAACTAATAATAACTAATAACTAATAAACTAATAACTAAACTAACTAATTAATAAAATACTAAAAACTAATAATAAATAACTAAACTAAAACTATCTATAATAATAATAACTACTAACTAAACTAATATAATAACTAAGCCCAAGAAACTAAAGAAACTTAATAATAATAACTAAAACTAATTAATAAAAGTATAATAACTAATAATAATAAAATAATAAATAATAATACCAATAATAATAATAACTAATAATAACTAATAGTAATAAAATGAAAACTAACTAATAATAAACTAGCTAAACTAAATAATAATTAATAAACTAGTAATAACTAATTAATAAAACTAAAACTAATAATTAATAATAAATAATATAACAACTAAGTACTAATAGTAATAAACCCCAATAATAAACTAATAAATAAATAATAAAACTAATAAAAACTAACTAATAACTAAACTAACTAAAAAACTAACTAAACAAACAACTAAACTAAATAACTAACCAATAACTAACTAAACTAATAATAAATAACTAAACTAATAAAATAAATAACTAAAAAAAAACTAATAATTAAATAATAAACCTAGTAATAAAACTAACTAAATAACTAATAAACTAAATAATTAAACTAATAAAACTAACTAAATAACTTAACTAATAACTAATAAAGAAATCAAATAAATAATAATAATAATACAACTAACTAAATTAATATCTAATAACTAATAATAAACTAATAAATAATAATGACTAAATATTAACTAATAATAAACTAATAAATTAATAATAATAATTAATAACTAACTAACTAATAAATAACTTATAAAACTAAAAACTAATAACTAAACAAAACTAATAATAACTAAATAATAACTAACTAATAACTAAACAAATAACTAAAAAAACTAATAATAAATAAACTAAAACTAATAATAATAACTAACAAATAATAACTAATAACTAAAATAAAAAATTACTAAACTAACTAATAACTAATAACTAAACTAATAAAACCTAAAAAACTAATAACTAAAACTAACTAAAACTAACTAAAAATAATAATAAGTAAACTAATAACTAATAACTAATAAAAACTAACAAAATAATAAATAATAATAATAATAATAATAAACTAATAAAACTAATAACAAAACTAAATAAAATAAAACTAACTAATAAATAATAACAAAACTAAATAACTAAACTAATAAAATAAAACTAACTAACTAATAATAATTTAATAAACTAATAAAAGTAACTACTTAATAACTAAAACTAATAACTAAAAAACTAATAAAATAATAATAAACTAAAATAATAAACTAAATAAATAATAAATAACTAAATAACTAATTAATAATAAAACATAAAACTAATATAAATAACTAAAAATAATAACTAATAAAATAACTAGTAATAATAACTAATAAAACTAATAATACTAATTATAATAAACTAATAATAAAAACTAAGTAAAAAACTAATAATAATAATAAAACTAATAACTAAACTAAACTAATAAATAAAATAATTAATAATAATAATAACTAACTAAAAATAAAATAATAAAATATCTAAAATTAAAATAAATAACTAAATAACTAACTAAAGTAAAATAAAAACTAAAAACTAACTAATAATAATTAATAAAACTAAATAAGTAACTAAAATAACAAAAGTAAATAGCTAATAAAATTAATTAATAATAATAAACTAATAAAAACTAGTAACTAATAACTAATAATAATTACTAATAACAAAAAATAAAGCTAAAAATTAGCTAATAATAATAACTAATTACCAATAACTAATAATAATAACTAAAAACTAAAACTAATAAAACTAATCAAATAATAAGTAATAATAAAATTAACTAAACTAATAATTAAACTAATAATAACCTAATAATAACTAATAAAAACTAATAACTAAACTAATAACTAACTAAATAAACTAATAACTAAAATGAATAACAATAATAACTAAAACTAAACTAACCTAAACCTAAACCTAAAATAAAAACATAAACTAAAAAAATAAAGAAATATATAATACCTAAAATAAATAAACCTAAAATAAAACTAAAACAAAATAAATAAAAAAAATAAAAATAAACCTAAATAAAAATAAAAATAAAATAAACTAAAATAAATAAAAAAACTAAATAAACTAAACTGTCGGTTTATTTATTTTAAGAAAATAAAATTATAAAATTAAAAAAATCATAACCCTAAACCCAAACACTAAACCCAAAACCATAAAATAAACCATAAACTGGCTGGCAGTAATTCTAAACCACTAAAATCCTATATAAACTTTACCAACTCTGGCTAAACCCTAAACTGAGCCAAACACAAAACCCTAAACCTATATAAACCCTAAACCCTACCACAAACCTCTGTCTAAAGCTACCCTAACCCTACATCAAACCATAAACCTTAAATACCACTAACCCTACCCTAAACCCAAAATCAAAACCTAAACTAAACTAAATAAAACCTAAAAATAAATAAATAAATAAAAGCTAAACTAAATAAAATTAAAATTAAAATAAATAAACTTAAAAAAAAAAAAAATAAATAAAAAATAAAATAAAAAACTAAACTTAAATAAATTAAATAATAAAATAAGAATAAAGAAAACCTAAAATAAACAATTTAAAAATAAAATTAATAAAATAAAATAAAACTAAAATAAAATAAAATAAAAAATATAAAAAAAACCTAAACCTAAAAGATAAATCTAGAAATAAATAAAAAATAAAACCTAAATACTAAACTAAAAAAAAAACCTAAACCTAAAATAAAAATAAAATAAACAAAATAAAATAAACCAAAACCTAAATGAAAATAAACTAAACTAAAATATAAAAAATAAAACTAACCCCAACTAAACTAAACCAAAAACTAAACTAAACTAAATAACCTAAACATAAAATAAATAAATAAACTTAAACCTAAATAAAATAAAAATAAGATAAAATAAAACTAAACTAAAACTAAACCTATTCAAAAGAGATAAAATAAAAATACAAACTAATCAAAATAAAATAAATAAGAACCTAAACTAATCCAAAAAAAAAATAAAAATTAAAAACCTAAATAAAATAAAACTAAACCTAAAATAAAAATAAAATAAACCTAAAATAAAATGAAATAAAAACTAAATAAAAATGTAAACCTAAAAAATACCTAAAAATAAATAAAAAATTAAATCAAAACATAAAACTAAAAAAATATCCTAAACCTAAAATAAAAATAAAATAAACCTAATCCTAAGCTAAAATGAACTAAACTAAAATAAATAAAACATAAACCTAAACCTAAAAAAACTAAATCTAAATAAAATAAAATAAAATAAACTAAAAATAAATCTAAACCTAAACTAAAAAATAAAACCTAAAAGAAAAACCTAAAACCTAAACCAAAATAAATAAAATAAAACTTAAACTTAATCCTTAAAATAAAAAATAAAACCTTTACCTAAAAAAAATAAAAATAAAAATAAACTAAAAAAATAAACCTAAACCTAAACCTAAAAAATAAACTAAAATAAAAAATATAAACTAAAATAAATAAACTAATCTAAAAAAAAATAAAAATAAACTTAAATAAGAAAAAAATAAATAAATAATAAACTACATAAAAAATAAGCCTAAACATACTGGTTTACTAAATTTAAAACAAAAATTAAAAATTAAATTTTTTTAAAAAACCCTAAATCCTAAACCTTAAATCCTCAACCCTAAAAACCCTAAATCCCAAACCCTAAACCCTAAACTCTAAACCCTAAAACCCTAAAAATAAAATAAATAAAATAAAATAAACCTAAACCTAAACTAAAATAACCCTAAACCCTAAACCCAAAACTAACCCTAAACCTTAAACCATAAAAACCTAAAAACCTAAACCTAAATTAAATAAAACCAAAAATTAAATAAAATAAATAAATAAACCTAAACCTAAATAAAAAAGATAAAATATAAACCTAAACTAAATCTAAACCTATAAATAAAATAAAATTAAAATAAAAACTAAACTAAAATAAATTAAATAAAAAATTAAAGTAAACTAAAAAATAAAAGAAACCTAAATAAATTTAAAACTAAACAAAAATAAAAATAAATTAAACCTAAAATAAAATAAAATAAAAACTAAAAAAATCATAAACCTAAAAAAAACTTAAACATAAATAAATAATAAAACCTTAACCCTAAACTAAAAAAAACCTAAACCTAAAATAAAAATAAAATAAACCTAAACTAAAACTAAAATTATCTAAACTAAAATAAATAAAACCAAAACATAAACCTAAAATAAACTAAACCTAAACCTAAACTAAATAAAAAAATAAACTAAAAATAAACCTAAACTTAAACTAAAAATAAAACCTAAAATAAACCTAAAACCTTAACCTAAAAGTAAAAATAAAAACATAAACCTGAACCTAAAACTAAAAAATTTAAAACATAAATCTAAAAAAGAAAATAAAAATAAAACTAAACTAAAAATAAACCTAAACCTAAACAAAAAATAAATAAAACTAAAATACTTAAACTAAAATAAATAAACTAAACTAAATTAAAATAAAAATAAACATAAATAAAAATAAAAAATAAAATAAACTAAATTAAATAATAAATAAACTAAATAAACCTAAACCTACTGGTTTACTTATTTTTTAAATAATAAATATTTAAAAAATTAAAAAATAACTCTAACCATGAACCCTAAACTAATAAATTAATAACTAATAAAAAAACTAAACTAATAAATAATAATAACTAATTAACTAAACTAATAAAACTAATAACTAATAAACTAACAAACTAATAATAACTAGTAACTAAAACTAATAATAATAATAAAACTAACTAATAGCTAATAACTAATAACTTACTAATAAATTAATAACTAACTAATAAACTAATAACTAATAATAATAACTAATAATAAACTAAGTAATAATAATTAACTAATAACTAAATAATAATTAACTAACTAAACGTAAACTAATAATTATAACTAATAACTAACTAACTAAGAAATAATAACTCATAATAATAAACTAATAAAACTAAACTAAACTAATAATAATAAACTAATAACTAATAAATAAATAACTAATAATAACTAAACTAATAAACTAGCAACCTAAACTAATATCCTAAATAACTAAACTAATAATAACTAATAACTAAAAACTAAATAACTAACATATAAAACCTAAATAACTCAAACTAAATAAAAATTAATAAACTAATAATAATAACTAAAACTAACCAAATAACTAATAATAAAGATAATAATAAATAGTAACTAATAACTAATAAAATTTAAAACTAATAACCTAATAATATTAATAACTAACTAATAATAACTAAACAACTAAATTAAACCTAATAAACTAAAAATAATAAACTAAAACAAAATATTAAAAAAGTAACTAACTAATAAAACTAAACTAATAAAAACTAAATAAATTAACTAAACTAATATACTAACTAATAATAACTAATAATAACTAATAAACTAATAACTAAAACTAATAATAACTAACTAAACCTAATAACTAAATAACTAATAAAACTAAACTAATAATAAATAATTAACTAATAATTATTAATAATAAATGAATAACTAATAACTAATAAAACTAATAACTAAAAAAAACTAATAAACTAATAAATAATAAAAAACTAAATTGACTAACTAATAAAAAACTAATAATAAACCTAATAAACCAATAACTAAACTAATAACTAATAAACTAAACTAAACAATAATAATAATAATAAACTAATAACTAATAATAATAACTAGATATAATAACAAAAACTAATAAAAACTAAATAATAACTATTAATAAACTAATAAAACTAATAACTAAGAATAACGTAAACTAATAAACTAAAAAATAATAAAACTAATAAACTATAAACTAATAAACTTATAATTAAATAATAAACTAATAATAATAAAAATAAACTAATAAATAAAAACTAATAATAATAAACTAAATAACTAAACTAATAACCAATAACTAAATAACTAAACTAAACTAATAAAACAAACTAAACTAATTAAAAATAAAACCTAAAAATCTAATAAACTAATAAACTAATATAAGACTAATAATAATTATAACTAAACTAAATAACTAATAAAACTAATAATAATAACTAACCTAACTAAAACTAATAACTAATAACTAAAAATAAACTAACTAAAAACTAACTAATAATAACTAACTAATAACTAATAAAAACTAAACAAATAAATAACTAATAAAACTAAAAAAACTAATAACTAAACTAATAATATAATAAATAATAACTAATAACTAACTAATAAACTAAAAGTTTAACTAATAACTAATAATAACTAATAATAACTAATAACTAATAATTATAACTAAATAATAAAATTAATAAAAAAACTAAATAAAAAACTAAAATAACTAATAATAAAACTAATAAAACTAAATAACTAAACTAACTAAAAACCTAATAAACTAATAAACTAACTAATAAATAACTAATAAAACTAATACACTAATAAACTAATAAAACTAATAACTAATCAAACTAAGAAATTAAAACTAACTAATAATTAACTAATAAACTAAACTAATTTCCTAGTAAATTAATAACTAATAATAATAATAATAAACTAATAAAAGCTAATAAACTAACAACTAATAATAAACTAATAATAATAATAAGTAATAAAATAAAACTAACTAAATTAAACTAACTAAAACTAACTAAAAAACTAATAAACTATACTAATAAACTAAATAACTACTAAATTAAACTAAGCTAACTAATAAAAACTAAATAATTAACTAATAATATAATAACTAATAATAATAACTAATAACTAGAATAATAAAAAAAACTAATAATAAATAACCAACTAAGCAAAAGTAACTAACTAATAATAAGTAAACTAATAACAAACTAATAAACTAACCTAAAATCAAATAATAATAACTAAAAATTAATAACTAATAAAACTAAATAAAATAACTATCCAACTAAGTAATAATAGATAATAAAACTAAATGAACTAATAATTTATTAATAATAATAACAAATAAAACAAACTAATAACTAATAAAAAGTAAAAACTAAATAATAACTAAAACTAACTAAACCTAAATAATAACTAAACTAATAACTAACTAATAAAAACTAATAACTAATAAAAAATAACTAAACTAATAACAAATTAATAACTAACTAATAACTAATAAACCTAATAATAATAAACTAATAAATAAAAAAATAAAACTAATGAAAACTAACTAATAAATAATTATTAATAACTAAAATAATTAAGTAAACTAACTAATAAACTAACTAAACTAATAACTAAACAAAATAACTAACTAACTAATAACTAATAAAATAACTAAAGTAATAATAAATAACTAAACTAATAAAACTAATAACTAAAAAGTAAACCTAATAATAAAACTAACTAAATAACTAATAATAAAAACTAATAAATAATAATAACTAAAAAACTAACTAAACTAATAACTAATAACTAATAAACTAAAATAATAATAACTAAATAATAACTAATAATAAACTAATAAACTAATAATAATAACTAATAATTAATAACTAACTAACTAATAAATAACTTATAAAACTAATAATAAATAACTAAATAAAACTAATAATAACTAAGTAATAACAAACTAATAACATAACTAATAATTAAACTAATAACTAAAAAAACTAATAAGTAATAAACTAAAACTAATATTAACTAACTAACTAATAATAATAACTAAACTAATAACTAAAAAAAAAAATAATTAAACAAATGAACTAATAACTAATAACTTATAATAAACTAATAAATAATAATAACTAAATAATAACTAATAATAATCTAATAATAATATCTAATAACTAACTAACTAATAAATAACTTATAAAACTAATTACAAAATAATTAAACTAATAATTACTAAATAATAACTTACTAATAACTAACTAAGTAATAAAAAACTAATAAGTAATAAACTAAAACTAATAATAACTAAAGTAATAACTAATAACTAAAATAAAAATAATAAACTAACTAGTAATAATTAACTGAAGTAATAAAACTTTATAAACTAATAACTAAAACTTAAATAATAATAAAATAGTAATAAAGTAATAACTAATAATAACCTAATAATAAATAATAATAATAATAATAATAATAATAATAACTAAACTATATAAAATAAAACTAACTAATAAATAATAAAACTAAATAACCAACCTAATAAAAAAATAACTAACTAATAATAATATAATAAAACTAATAAAACTAATAACTAAAACCTAATAACTAAAATTGATAACTAAAAACTAATAAATTAAACTAATAAACTAAAATTAACAACTAAACTAATAAACTAAAATAATAAACTAAATAATAAAACAAATAGATAGCTAAATAACTAAATTAAAACTAATAATTAATAAAATAACCTAACTAATAAGAATAACTAACTAGTAATAAAAACTAATAAAAAACTAATAACCTAACTAATAATAAGTAATAAACTAAAACTAATAATAATAAATAATAATAAACTGAAAACTAATAAAACTAACAAATAAAACTAATAAACTAATAACTAAACTAAACTAACTAACTAAACAAATAAAACTAATAAAAACTAACTAACTAATAAACTAATAATAACAAAAAACTACCCAATAAAATAAATAAATAATAAACTAATAAAACTAATTAATAATTAACTAATTTTTAAATAATAAAATAACTAAAACTAATAACTAAATAACTAACTAAACTAAACTAAAAACTAAAAACTAACTAATTATAACTAATAAAACTAAATAACTAACTAAAATAGTTAAATTAAATAACTAATAAAACTAACTAATGATAATAAACTAATAAAACTAGAATTAATAACTAATAATAAGTAATAACTAATAATATAACTAAAAACAAACTAATAATAATAATTAATAACTAATAACTAATAATAATAACTAAAAATTAAAATAAATAAAACTAATAAAATAATAACTAATAATAAAACTAATAATAAACTAATAATAACTAATAAAATAAATAGCTAACTAAATAAACTAATAACTAAAACTAATAATAATAATAATAACTAGAACTAATCTAACCTAAACCTAAACCTAAACCAATAAATAAATAAAATTAAAATACCTAAACTAAAAAATAAACCTAAAATAAATAAATTAAATAAAATAAAATAAAAATAAAAATAAACCTAAATAAAAATAAGAAAATTAAATAAACTAAAATAAATAAAAATTAAACTAAATAAACCTAAACCTACCGGTTTACTTATTTAAAAAAAATTTAAAAATCCTAACCCTAAACCCTAAACCCTAAATCGTAAACCCTAAAAATAAACCATAAACCCTAAACCCTAAACCCTAAACCCTAAGCCTATAACCTTGAACCATAAAGCCTAAACCCTAAAACCCTAAACCCTAAACTATAAACCCTAAAACCTTAAACCTAAACATTAAAAGCCTAAACCTTAAACCTTAAACCCTAAAACCTACAGCACTGGCGTCAAAAAGCCGCTAGCAAACATATTGCTGATGGCGATAGAAACACTAGGTATTTCCATGCTATTTGCAATAAACGGAGAGCACTAAACTTGATTAAGAAAATTAAGAACCCTAATGGTGGCTGGATAATTGATAACAATGAAATTAAGGAATCTGTCATACATCACTTTCAAAATTTATTAAATTCTAATCCTTCATTAGAAACCCCCTCCAACACCCATCTTATCTCTTCTATGATTACCAATGAGGATAACCATTTGCTCACTATCGTCCCTCGGCGGAGATTAGTAGTACTCTCAATAGCATGAACTATTCTTAGTGATGGTTTTGACTCATTTCTTTCGCATTGTTGGCCTTTTTTTAAATCTAACCTTGTTAATGCTGTTATTGATTTCTTTGATGGCAGCTCTATTCCCAGATATTTTTCAAGTACTTCTATCATCCTTATTCTTAAAACCATCAATCCTGAATCATGGGGTGATTTTAGACCTATTAGTCTTTGTACCTTTTCCAAAAACTCATTGCTAAATTAATTAATAATAGGATTAGTCCCCTGCTCCATAAAATCATCTCCCCTAACCAAACTGGTTTCGTTAAAAATAGAGCCATATCTGATAATATTCTTCTCGCTCAAGAGCTGATTCATGACATTGATGTTTCTTCCAGAGGAGGTAATATACTTTTCAAACTGGACATCTCTAAAGCCTTTGACAACCTCTCATGGGATTTCCTTTTTCAAATCTTACATTTGTTTGGTTTCTTTGATAATTTTATCTGGCTTATAAAAAGTTGTATCACTAACGTCTGGTTTTCTATCATCTTAAATGGTGAGTCCCTTGGTTTCTTTTCTCCGAGCCATGGTTTGCGTCAAGGTGACCCTCTTTCTTCTTCTCTTTTATCATTGATGTTGAATACCATTCGAGAAGCCTCAATGATCTTTTCATCAAAAAACCTAACATGGTTTTTAAAACTCAAGGTGGTTTCTCTGTTTCTCATCTTAGCTTCGCTGATGATTTTATAATCTTCTGTAATGCCTCCCTTCAACATGTTAAAACTATTAAGAATCTCTTAAATGATTTTGGCAAAGTTAGTGGTCTCTTCCTTAATGACAAAAAATGCTATTTTATTCCCTCAGCTAAGATTCCTCCCAATAGATTAAATCAAATCTCTAGAATTACTAATTTTAAGCAAAGTAAACTTCCCATTAATTATCTCGGGGCTCCACTTTATAAAGGTCAGAAAAGATCTCATCTTTTTGATGACCTTATTCAAAAAATTTCTAATAAAATTTCAGTTTGGGAATTTCATTTACTCTCTTTTGGTGGTAGGCTAACCTTGATTAAGAGCACTCTTAATTCCATACCTTTATATCTCATCCAAACCATTGTGCGACCATCTCTAGCATCAACAGAATTAAGCGCCTCCTAAATAAATTTTTTTGGGGCTCCAATACCTCTTCTAAAAAAATGCACTGGACCTCTTGGTTTAAAAGTTGTGGCACTTTTGACGAAGGTAGTCTTGGTTGTAAATCCATAAATAAGCTATCAATGCCTTTTCCTATAAACTCGGTAGAATTTTAGAGTAATCATAGCCTTTGGGCTAATTTCATGACTAAATATTGCCGGTAAGCACCCCTCATTTGTCCCTTTAAGTGGGTGACTCTCCTGTGTGGAAAAGACTTTGTTCTGTCAAATGGGATGTAGAATCCTTAATTTTTTGGGGCATTAACTCTGGCGCCTCTTTCTTTTGGCAAGATAACTGGAGTGGTTGTGGTTCCATTGATGACTTACTCTCCACCCATTCCACTTCCGCTATTAGAGTAAACTCTTTCTAGCATAACAATAAGTGGAACAATAGTAAGCTTGCTGATTTTATCCCTTTTACTTTCTGGAATATGGTTACTACTATTCCTATCACTCCTCAAACTCAAGATCAGATTCTCTTTAAGCTCTCTCATAATGGTGATTTCAACCTCAAAAATGTGTGGCTCCACATTAAAGATACTCATGATTCCTCCTATGTATTCTCCAAACTTTGGAATAACAATATCCCTATTTCTTATTCTATTCTTACTTGGCATATTCTGAAAAATTTTATCCATGTTGATTCCTTATTGTGGGGTAAAGGGTTCCATTTACCATCTAAATGTCAATGTTGTTTTCATATTGAGAATGTTAATCATGTTTTTGTTAATGGGGTCATTGCTTCTAAACTTTGGATTTGGTATGATGATCTTTTAAACACTATCAATTTCAATGGCTCCCTTACTTTATATCAACTTCTTGAAATCTATTTTGATAATACCATTAAAGGTCACATTAAAGTTATCATTGCTATCACCCTTATCTGGTTCATTTGGATGGACCGTAATGATCTGCTCAGTGGGATCCCTATGAACCATGTGAGGATTATTGCTAGAACTAAAAACAAAATTCATGACTTGTTTAAAGCCAATCTCATTCATTACAGATAATTCAAAGGCTATAAATTTGTGGCCAATAAACTGGGCATTAACTTGCCGGATCAACCTTACTGTCAAAATGATAAGATTGTCTATTGGAAAAAACCTCTTGATCATATTATTAAAATCAATACTGATGGCTCTGTCTCTCATAATGGCTCTGGTTGTGGTGGCATTTTTAGGAACTCTAAGGGTATTGTCCTATGTGCTTTTGCTTATCCCCTCTTTTCCTGCATTGTCCCTTTTTCTGAGCTTATGGCAGTCTTCAAAGCTCTTAAGATTTGCCTCCAAAATGGCTGGCTTAATATTTGGATTGAGGTGGATGCTATTCTGCTGATTGATAGTTTGACTTCCACTAGGATGAGCAGCACTGAATTGTATTACCTCCTCAAGCAAACTGGAGCTCTTCTTTCCCAACTGAATTTTAACATCACTCATGTTTAGCGTGAAGGAAATGCTAGTGCTGACTACCTTACCAATCTGGGTGCTAGATCCAATGGTATCATCTTATTTGATCAACACACCTTACCCAAACACTTGCATGGGCTGGTTAACTTGGACAATTTTGGGTTTCCTTATCTCAGAACTTAATCTAAATTTTTGATGCTTACTGTCCATTCATCTTATATCTGTATGCTTCTTTATTTTTTAGCTTTCTTCTCTTTTTTATGCCTTTTGTGGATGCTTCACACGGATATTACTTGGTGTCTGGATCTTTGTTTCATGCTTTGGTGTTTTAATAGCTCCTCCTTCATTTGGAGGCTCACTGCTTTTGGCATTTACATTGATAAAAGGCTGTTGTTGAGCTATGTGCATACAGATAATTAGCATAGGAATTATAATGAGCTATGTGTCAGCTGCAATTGGTTTTATAACACCAATCCTATTTGGGTTTTTTATACCAATGCTAGCTGCATTCCTAATCCTAGGGGGCTTAATCATTGCTGGATGGAGATATTTATTTTGATGGGTTTAGCTACTACCATTAATTTCTACAATCTGTTGTTTCTCAAAGATACTACTGCTTGGAGCATCTTAGTTATCTATGTTGTTTCTATGCTATGTATTATTATCCACTATGCTGGTTGCAATATTTATTTTGATGATTTACTATTAGGTCATTGGATTTTATCTGATAATGACTGCTGGATGGCTTTTGACATGCTGCTTGTCTCCTTTATTAGATCTTGGGCTGCTGCTGATATTCTTCTTAACTCTAGATTGGAGCTGACGTTTCTCTTTTATTTCTGGGAGTTATCCTTTACTTTATTTTTCTGCATGAAGAGGCTTTTTAGCCTTTTTGCTGATATTTATCTTTTTGGCTGTTGTCTTTACTGGAACTTGGATCCCATTCAGCATGCTCTCTTTGGAATCCATTTTTTGATTCTGCAGGGTCCCTTTGGTGGGATCTTATTGTGGGGGGCTTTCTTCCTTTCTTCCACTTGCTATGGCTATTTTTTGCAGGTTTTCTTACAGGCTACTGCTGACCTCCTTACCCCTTATGGCAAACTTATTATTGTGTAGAACTTTGATATTATTTCTTGGTTATCTTTATATTCTTCTTTTACTTTGCTTGGGTGGAATCTCTGGCATTCTGTTGGTTCTTTCTGCACTATTTATTTTTTATCCTGGATGGAGTTTCTTCAGATTGTTTCTGGCTATTTTACGCAGGAGATCCTTCATGTGCAAGATGTTTATTAGATTGGGGCTTTGGTCAAGCTTTTTTACTGCTCTTGTCTAAAGATTAATTGTTTTTTGCTGGTTGTCTTCTCCTACTCCCTCCAGGAATGGATTTTCTTGTTGGCCTCACTTTTTGGTTTTTACTGTGTTTACCCTCTTTTCTTTATTTTTCTTTCTTCTCTTGTTGCTAAGATTTGGGATGTTGTTGGTCTTCCCTGCAGTTGTTTTGACTCTTTATGCTATGATGGGAACATGCAAATCTTGAAGATCATTCTTCTTGGTTTATCCTATATGCATAATTGGGTTATTGGCCAATCTACTGGTTATTATTGTCATTATCCTTGGCAAAATTGGGTTAATGTGACTAAGCAACCTGCTACTGAACTGTTTGCTCTGAATGTGTCCTACTAGATTGGCTTGTGGTGGGGAGCTGTTCATTACCTATCCCTCCCTATCTGCTACCTTCTCCTCATTTCTATTTATTGTGAGCAATTTGAGTTGGGGTTTCTTTGACTTTCTTGCTACTTCCAGCTTAATTATTTTAACCCAAAGTAGGACTGCTATTGAGCAACAATTGGTTGAAACTTTCCTTATTGCTGTTATTTTGCTATTTGTGATATCCCATGCCTACTCTAATATCTCTATGCAGGAATGGAATTGTGTTCTTCTTTTCAATGCTAGTCATTGGCTTTTTGGGTCCTCTTTACATATTATTGTCTTTGTGATTTATGGTTGTTTTTTGATTCAAGATTTCCCAACTTGCTTGTACTTCTAATAGCTGGGCTATTTTTGATCAGACATGTTGTCACTGTTTTTATCCTGGTTCTGTTTCCCATAGTCAGATTTCTTCTTTTTTATTATGGGATTAATTTTATGTTCTGTCAACTCTTAATGGCTTATCCTATGGTAAACTTGTTGATAACATCTTTCTCAGTTGTTGGCTTATATGGCCCCTTGAGGCTACTGTCAATCTTGCTATTTTTGGTCTTGTTGTCCATGCTCAGCAGGTTTGGAGTTACTCAATGGATTATCAATCTACAATTGCTGAGGTTGTGGGTATTTCTGTTTACTCTGGTGGGAATTACTAGAACTCATACATTCTTTATTTTATATCCTTTTTATTAAAATTTGCTTTTCCTAATGGGTGTAATAACTGTAACAATGTCCTCATTGTTGATTTTTGGAATTCTGATTTCCTTGCCCAACAAGTTTTCTTTATTTTTTGTTCTGTCTTTGCTGCTAACACCTGGGATGCTGTTGGTTTTTCTTGTTGTTGTTTTCCCTCTCTATGTTATGATGGGAACATGCAAATCTTGAAGATCATTTTTCTGTTCTGCTTGAAATTAATCAATGGTTTATCCTATATGCATAATTGGGTTATTGGCATTATTATTGTTGTCATTATCCTTGGCGAATTGGATTAAGGTGACTAAGCATCCTACTACTGATCTGATTACTCTAAATGTCACTTACTGGATTGGCTTGGGATGGGGAGCAGTTCATTATCTATCCCTACCTATCTTTATATATGCTTTTGGGTGGACTTTTGGCCAACTTGTTGGTGTCTTGCCTTGTTTGTTGGGCTGATTAATACTCTTCATGTTGTCTCTAGGGTTTTGGTTTATTTTGTTCAACAAGTCTCTATTGAAGTTGCTGATTGCTTGGTGGACTTTGCTTTGAACCCCCTTATTGGTTTATTTTATGCATATCATCGTAATTCATTGGTCTACCTTATCTGCTGCTATTTTCTCCTTCTTTTTTTAGTCAAACTTATATCTATTGCACTATTTACACTGAACGGGTGGCATTATGGCAAGCTAACTGGCTTTTGTTGTTTTGGTTGTTCCTTTCTTGGAGATTTACTGCCTTAGTTTATCAGGACACTTATGTTGGCTCCATCTTTGTTGGTTGTAGTCTTCAGGGACTTATGTTCAGCAAGTTGTTTCTGACATTACTGTTCTGAGGGTGATGGTTTTTGGTGATTTCTATCTGAGTTACTGCATTCCAGATAACTATTTTTATGCTCTATCTATTTTGTTATTAACTATTGCCATGTCTACTCTGATTGAGAGGTTTTATGGCCAACTTGCTGTCCCTTCCTATCTTGGATGTTGTTGTCTTAACTGTTGTTGTCTTGGCTAGTTTTTGCCTTGGTTACCCACTATCTTACTTTTTCTAGATTCTAATGTTGATACACATTTCAATCCATTTGTTGATTTTTCTTCTGGTGGGTTCCATTGTTGCATTAGTTATTTTGCTGCTAGGGTTGTCTTTCTGAATGCCAGTGTTGTTTATGTCTGGGCTGCTGTTCATCTCCTGATTGTTGTGATTTCCATTACCTATTGTTGTCTCTATTCTCATCTTAGTTCGGTTAGGTTTGTGCAGTCGTATGCGCTGTCTATTCTGAACGATTGGTATTATGGACAGTTGCTACCTTTTGCTGTCTTGTTCTCTTGGTCATTTGTTGATCTAGATTCTCTGAATTTTGGTCCAGAATGCTGCTATTGGAGCTGTAGCTCTAACTATCTTTACTTGGTGCTATTTTTGGTTGGTTGCAGTCCATTTCCTGTGTTGGGCTATGCTGCCTTCCTTAACAATTGCTTTTTTCCAGTTACTGATATGGATATTAAAAAGGAGGTTGTTTCCTGCCTTGAAAGATTCATTTATATATCATATGTTTGGGATGGTTTTAATTATAGGCTCATTGACTTGATTAGCAGGATTACAGCAAGTTGTCTCCTCTGCTATTTTCTTGTGGAGGGATTATATACTGGTTTGCTTTCTTTTCTTGGATATGCCTTTTCATGAGGTTCTGGCTAAGATGACTCATTCTCTTATGTTTATGTATTCTCATGTCGATGACTATATTGATGATACTTTTCTTGAATGGGACACCTTATCATTCGACTCTTTGCAATTTCCTCTCTATATTAGATATGATTTTATTTAAGTTTGCGGTTAAAGCTCACAAGACTATCTATTATCTCCTCATGTTTGTTGGCTATGATGGCTGATGATCTCACTCCATTTTGGTTTGGTAGTAGCTCTTGTGATGTAACCCTTCGGTGAAGTTTGGATACTCATATTTGCATCCAACTTGGTGTGGTGAGCTGAGCCTTCTCTATCACAATTCCTTACTATCATTCTCAGATTATATTATTTTCATTTATTCTTTTGTCTGTATTACCTTAACTGTTCTAATCTCTCTCTCATTATAATTTTGCAGGTGATTCTCTCTTGTTCTCTTGCAGGTTTGCTCCATATTATCATGCATTCTCACATCCTCTGAGCATTGGCCTTAATCTTCCTTGACTTAATATGTTAATCATCTTGTATCTTTTGATTGCTTTAATGTCTTCTTTTGCTTTTGGATGTACTTAGATAGATTTACTCCTTAGGTGATTGTAGCTCTTTGAGCGAGTTGAGTTTATCCCCTTTAAGGATCTTGTAACCCTCTTTTTGTGGCAATAAAATACCCCTACATGGGGTTTCCCTAAAAAAAAAAAAAAACCTTAAACCTCAAATCCTAAACTAGCCTTAAACCCTAAAACTTGAAAAACTTAAAACTAAACTAAATAGAACCTAAAAATTAAATAAATAAATAAACCTAAACCTAAATAAAAATATAAAATAAAATAAAAACCTAAACCTAAACCTATAAATAAATTAAAATAAAATATTAAAATTAAACTAAAATAAATTAAATAAAAACTTAAATTAAACTCAAAAATAAAATAAACCTAAAAATAAAAAACTTAAAGAAAATAAAAACTAAACTTAAAATAAACCTAAAATAAACCTAAAATAAAAAAAATAAAACCTAAACCTAAAAGATAAATCTAAGTAAAAAATAAAAAATAAAACCTAAACCCTAAACTAAAAAAATAAATCTAAACCTAAAATAAAAATAAAATAAACCTAAACCTAAATGAAAATAAACTAAACTAAAATAACCCAAAACCCTAAACCTTAAAAAACTAAACCTAAACTAAATAACCTACAAATAAAATAAATAAATAAACTTAAACCTAAATAAAATAAAAAATAAGATAAAATAAAAACCTAAACTAAAACCTAAACCTATACCTAAAAATAGAATAAAATAAAAAATAAATTAAAATAAAATAAAATAAATAAAAACATAAACTAAACTAAAAAAATATAATAAACCAAAAAATGAAAAACCTAAATATAATAAAAACTAAACCTAAAATAAAAAAAATAAACCTAAAATAAAATAAAATAAAAACTAAATAAAAACTTAAACAAAAAAAAAACTAAAAATAAATAAAAAATAAAACCTAAACCTTAAACTAAAAAATATCCTAAACTTAAAATAAAAATAAATAAACCTAAGCATAAACTAAAATAAATAAAACCTAAACCTAAACCTAAAAAAAATCTAAACCTAAACTAAATAAAAAAATAAACTAAAAATAAATCTAAACCTGAACTAAAAAATAAAACCTAAAAACAAACCTAAAAGAAAATCCTAAAACCTAAACTAAAAAAATAAAATAAAAAACTAAACTTAATCCTAAAAATAAAAAGTAAAACCTAAACCTAAAAAATTAACTAAAATAAAAAGCCTAAACTAAAATAAATAAACTAAACTAAATAAAAATATAAAAACCTTAATAAAATAAATAAAATAAACTAAAATAAATAAAAACTAAATAAAAAATAAACCTAAACATCGGTTTACTTAATTTAAAAAAATTTAAAAAAACTAACCCAAAATGTTAAACCCTAAATCCTAAACCCTAAACTCTAAACCCTAAAAACCCTAAACCCTAAATACTAAACCATAAATCCTAAACCCTAAACCCTAAAACTAACTCTAAACCCTAAAACCCTAAAAATAAAATAAACAAACATAAAATAAACCTAAACCTAAACTAAAATAACCCTAATCCCTAAACTAACCCTAAACCCTAAACCTTAACTAAATAAAACCAAAAATAAAATAAATAAATAAATCTAAACCTAAATAAAATAAAAATAAGATAAAATATAAACATAAACTAAAACCTAAACCTAAACCTATAAATAAAATAAAATAAATGAAAACCTAAACTAAACTAAAAAAAAATAAACCTAAAAGAAAACCTAAACAAAATAAAAATTAAACCTATAATAAAAATAAAATAAAAACAAAAGAAAAAACTAAATCTAAAAAATAAACCAAAAAAAAACCTTTAAAATAAATAAAAAATAAAACCTAAACACTAAATTAAAAAAAGCATATCCTAAAATAAAAATAAAATAAACCTAAACCTAAACTAAAATAAACTAAACTAAAATAAATAAAACCAAAATAGAAACCTAAAATAAACTAAACCTAAACCTAAACCTAAACTAAATAAAATAAAATAAACCTAAACTTAAACTAAAAAATAAGACCTAAAAATAAACCTAAAATAGAAACCTAAAACCTAAACCTAAACCTAAAAAATAAAAAAATTAAAACCTAAATCTAGAAAATAAAATAAAAATAAATCTAAACTTAAAAATAAACCTAAACCTAAACCAAAACATAAACAAAAATAAAATACCTAAACTAAAATAAATAAAACTAAAATAAATAAACTAAACTATAATAATAATAAAAAAATAAAATAAACTAAAATAAATAAAAAATGATCTAAATAAACATAAACCTATCGGTTTACTTATTTAAAGTAAAAATAAAAATAAATAAAAATACAAGAAACCCTAACCCTAAACCCTAAACCATAAAAACCCTTAACCCTAAATCCTAAAAACCTTAAACACTAAAAACCCTTAACCTTAAATCCTAAACCCTAAAACCTACAACCCTAAACCCTAAACCCTAAACCTCAAACCCTAAACCCTAAACCCTAAACCCTAAACTAACCCTAAACACTAAACCCTAAACCCTAAACTAAAACCCTAAACTAATAATAATTAAACTAATAATAACTAATAACTACCAAAAAACTTAAAAACTTAACTAACTAGCTAAAAACTAATAATAAAACTAATATAACTAATAAACTAATAATAATAAAATAACTAAACTAATAACTAAATAAATAATAAATAATCTAATAATAAACTAACTAACTAATAAAAACTTAAAAAACTAATAATAAATAACTAAACTAATAACTAAAACTAATAAACTAAACTAACTAATAAATAGCTAAATAACTAAATTAATAATAACTAAACTAATAACTAATAAAATAACTAATAATAACTAACTAATATAAAAAATAATAATAAACTTATAATAAATAAATAATAATAATCAATAATAAAACTAATAATAGTAACAAAAGAAAAAAACTAAAAAACTAAACTAAAACTAATAATAACTAAAACTAACTAATAAATAACAAAACTAATAACTAAATAATAACAATAAATAAATAACTAATAAAACTAACTAAAACTAATAAACTACTAACTAATAATAAAACTAAATAACTAAATAAAAATAATAATAACTAAGAATAACTATTAAACTAATAACTGATAACTAAAGCTAATAACCTAATAACTAATAAACTAAATAATAATAATAACTAAACTAACTAAGTTAATAATATAATTAAATAAATAACTAATAAAAAACTAATAAAATTGTAACTAATAATAACTAATAAAAAATAGATAAAATAACTAAAATAATAACTATTAAAATAATAAAACTACAAAACTAATAATTAATAAAAACTAAATTAAATAATAAATAAACTAATAAACTAAATAACTAATAAACTAATAACTAACTAATAACTAATTAAAACTAATAATAAAATCAACTTAAAAAACTAAACTAAACATAATCAAATAAATAATAATAACTAATAATAAAACTAATAACTAGCTAAAATAATAATAATAATAATAATAATAATTAATAACTAATAAACTAATAAACTAGTAACTAATAACTAATAAATAATTAATAAACTAACTAACTAATTAATAAATAATAACTAATAATAACTAATAATAAGAAATTAAATAAATAAAAACAAATAAAACTAAATAAACTAACTAACTAAACTAACTAATAACTAAACCTAATGACTAACTAAAAACTAAATAACTAATAACTAATAATAACTAACTAAATAAAAAACTAATTAAAACTAATAAATCAATAAACTAATAACTAACTAATAATAATAAACTAATAAACTAAAAATCTAACTAATAACTAAATAACTAATGAAACTAATAATAATAACAATAATCAACTGAAAAACTAAATAAAACTAATAAACAAAAACTAAACTAATAATGACTAACTAAACTAAACTAATAACTAATAACTAACTAAACTAATAAACTAAACTAATAAGTAATAATAAATAAAACTAATAACTAATAATAATAAACTAAAAAACTAAATAACTAAACTAACTAAATAACTAAATAACTAACTAAAAACCTAATAATAATAATAACTAATAATTAATAAAGAATAATAATAAAATAAACTAATAAAAATAACTAACTAAAACTAATAACTAATAATAACTAAACTAACTAAGTAATAAATAACAATCTAATATAACTAATAACTAATAATAATAAACTATAACTAATAACTAATAAAGCTAACTAACTAATAAATAAACTAAACTAATAACTAACTAAAAAAATAAAAAAACTAAATAATTAAAAAACTAAAAAACTAATAAACTGATAACTAATAACTAATATAAAAACTAATAAAATAATAAACTAAAACCTAATAAACTAAACCTAAACTAACTAAAATAATAATAACTAATAAATAAACCTAATAATTAATAAACTAATAACTAAACTAATTATAAAAAACTAAAAACCTAAATAACTAAACTAATATAACTAATAACTAATAACTAACTAATAAAAAAACTAAAACTAATAAACTAATAACTAAATAAAAACTAAATAATAACTAATAAACTAATAACTAATAACTAACTAAAAACTAATAACTAAACTAAAAAACTAAATAATAATTAATAAACTAAAAACTAATAATAAAACTAATAATTAAAATAATTAAAGTAATAAACTAATAACTAATAAACTAATATCAAATAACTAATAACTAATAAACTAATAACTAATAATAACTAAACCTTAAAAACATAAAAACCTAAACCAATACCAAATAAAACTTAAAAATAAAATAAATAAATAAATTGAAACCTAAATAAAAAACCTCTACTAAAACATAAAAATAAAAATTTAAACTAAAAGGTAAACTAAATTAACTAAATAAACCTAACCCTATCGATTTACTTAATTTAAAAATAATAATGAAAAAAATAAATAAATATAAAACCCTAACCCTAAACCCTAAAAGCTGTAAACCCTAACTCCTAAACCCTAAACCCTAAACCCTAAACACTAAACCTTAAAACTCATACTAAACCCTAACCCCTAAACCCTAAACACTAAAACCTACAATTATAATCCCTACACCCTAATCCCTAAACCCTAAAACCTAAAACCTAAACCTAAACTAAATAAAACCTTAAAAAAACCTAAACCTAAATAAAATAACAAAATAAATACAAATAAAAACTTAAACTAATACCTAAACCTAAACCTAGAAATAAAATTAAATAAAACTAAAAATTAAACTAAAATAAAATAAATAAAAACCTAAACTAAACATAAAATAAAAATAACCTAAAATCCTAAACTAAACTAAATAAAACCTAAAAATAAAATAAATAAATAAACCTAAACCTAAATAAAATAGAATAATAAGAGAAAATAAAACCTAAACTAAACCTAAACCTAAACCTAAACCTAAGCCTAAACCTAAACTTAAAAATAAAATAAAATAAACTTAAAAATATAAAACTTAAATAAAATAAAAACTAAACCTAAAATAAAAATAAAATAAACCTAAAATAAAATAAAATAAAAACTCAATAAAAACCTAAACCAAAAAAATAAACCTAAAAATAAATTAAAAAAACTATACCCTAAACTAAAAACCTAAACCTAAAATAAAAATAAAATAAATCTAAACCTAAACTCAAAAAAAAAATAAACCTAAAAATAAAAAACTTAAATAAAATAAAAAGTAAACTTAAAAGAAAAATAAAACAAACCTAAAATAAAATAAAATATAAACTAAATAAAAACCTAAACTAAAAAATAAACCTAAAAATAAATAAAAAAGAAAACCTAAACCCTAAACTAAAAAAAAACATAAAATAAAAACTAAATAAACTAAATAAAACAAACCTAAACCTAAATTAAATTAACCCTAAACCCTAAACTATAAACTGTAAACTAATCGTAAATCCTAAAAACCTAAAAATTAAATAAATAAATAAACCTAAACCTAAATAAAATAAAATAATAAGATAAAAAAAAAAACCTAAACTAAAACCTAAACTTAAACCTAAACCTAATAATAAAATAAAATAAGAAATAAAAACTAAAAAAAATAAAATTATGAAAAACCTAAACTAAATAAAACATAAAAATTAAATAAATAAATAAACCTAAACCTAAATAAAATAAAATAATAAGATAAAATAAAACCTAAATTAAAACCTAAACCTAAACCTAAACCTAATAATAAAATAAAATAAGAAATAAAAACTAAACAAAAATAAAATTATTAAAAACCTAAACTAATCTAAAAAATAAAATAAACCTAAAAAAAAAAAACCTAAATAAAATAATAACTAAACCTAAAATAAAAATAAAATAAACCTAAAATAAAATAAAATAAAAACTAAATAAAAACCTAAACCTAAAAAATAAACCTTAAAAAAATAAAAAAACCTAAACCCTAAACTTAAAATAAAAATAAAATAAACTTAAACCTAAACTCAAAAAAACTAAACTATAATAAATAAAACCTAAACCTAAACTTAAAATAAACTAAACCTAAACCCG
>JAKCPB010001796.1:0-106475 GCA_021442155.1 Cymbidium sinense | reverse complement strand
CCCATTTCTTTTAAAAGAAACAGATGGTCTAGATTTTGTCTCCCCCAAACTCTGGTAGAGCCATGGACCGTCCATGGTTTTTGGTTAATATCTTTCGATATAGGTAACCAAATCGAATGATTTAAAATGCTACATGATCAAAAGATCCTCTTTCAATCCTTAAGGCTTGATCTCACCAGAGAACAAGCTTTGTAGGGAAATGACCAAGGCCGAAAGCTTTAAATAAAAGAGGGGGGGGTCATTAATGGCGTACCTTGATTTAGGGCATTTCAGATGTTGAAATCAATTCCACTAGCTTTGTTTCTTCAAGGGAAAGCGTTGCCCTAGAAAAATTGAGCTAATTCCTTGTGGTTTGATCTCTATCCCAAGCTTTAGCTTGGATTTTTGGTTTTGATGGTCCCAATGGTTGAGAGCACTTGGAGGGAGGGGTAGCTTTGGTTTGGTTTTAGTTTGGAAGGTGTGTGTGTGCTTAGTTTTCCTTGAGGATCCTCGCCTCTCCTTATTTAGGCTAAAGAGGTGAGGATAAAGAGAAGGAAAAATGGAATTTTTTTCCTTCTCTTTTTCCATTTTTCTATTTCTTTTTTATCATTTTGTTATTTAATTTTATTAATTAAGGAGTTTAATTAGCTCATTAATGATGCTTAAGATGATTAATCTTCTTTGCACATACATTGGTTAAGGTTATTTTGAATTTTCATGTTCTAATGTTTTGTTTAACTCACTTAACCCAAATTGGGTTAAGATGAGTCAAACCTACTTTCTTATGGGTCGAATGACCCATTTGACCTAACCACACTAATAGGGAGTTAGGTTATGTCCTATTATCATTCCCATATGATTTAGGACAATTAGTTTGAAGTTATTTTGATTTTTCTTAAATTTGAGTTCAATGTGGCTTATTTAAGTCATTTTTCTTTAAGGAATTTAATTTACTTAATCTAGGCCTTAATGAACTCAAGTTTCTTTGTTATTATAATTAAAAATATTTATTTGATTTTTAGAATATTTTTGGTAATTTTATTTAGTCAAATTTTAGTGGGTTGACGTTTTGACCAAGTGGGCCCACTTAAGTCAACTCTAGGTTGACTAGAGTTGACTTTAGGTTTGACTGTTTATTATATCTTGGATTGATGATTATTATTGTTGATTTGATTAGTTTATTTTAAATTTGAATGTTTTTAATTGATCCTACCTAAGACAAATAAGTTAGATCTAACTTAAGGTGAGTTCTCTAGGTCACTAGGCATAGTGTCCTGAGCATTGAATTAGGAGAATCATATTTGTGATTAGGATCTCTTAAGTGCCAAATTAATCTCATCCATAAATGAGGTTAGCATGCCTGGCTTGGCCAATAGGCTCCACAGATAAAGCGCTATACCGAGTCCTCGACGGGTGGTTTGGGCCAGCTCCATTATATTATGATCAGCGTAACTGTATGTTCCCTAATGGCTCTGGCCTTTGAGTTGTGAATCATAGGGTATACTTGATAGGGCAAACAACCTTCTATCAGCTAAGGTAGACTTAAGACTATCTCCTTAGATAAACACTACCCCAGGTCTACAAGGATTTCTTGGACGATGTAACCCACGTGTTGTTGATGAGGATCTTTCTGTTAGGTTGGGTCGACTACCTCCTCTGACTAAGTAAACTAGGAACTGCGACTGCTTGGGATGATGGAACCATGGGATCTAGATTGGGCACATCATCACTCCCCCAACCATATGGTTTAAACTGAAATGATGAATTTCATAATCTAAATTCGAAACTCCATGTGCTACTACTATACGCTACGCATTAAGCGATCTAATGATTAGCCTTAATCGAAAGTTCACTCTCATGTATTAGGAGGGGTAATTAACTATAGGGGTTTGCACCTATAGGAACCCTAGAACTAGATCTAAAGTCCTCACAAAATAAGGGAAAAATCTCTGGGTAGTGTCTTATCTACTATTTCATTTGCCTTTTAAAAATTACACCGATATTCAATCACACTCTCTTCAATTCTTAAATATTATCGTGAGGTTGGTGGTGAATTCTGAGCCCATAGATTTCGCTGGAGGAGTGATTCTCTTTCCATCTTTGGCTAGTCATATAAAAATATAGTAAAATAAAATTTTAAAATTCAAAAAAAATGGTGATTTAAGTGTGTAATAAATTCAATATGAGATGAATCATTAGAATATATATCTTTATTATCTTGAAAGTATGGGGTGAAATAATAATAATCCATCTTTATCTACAAATCTTTTTTAATATCTAGATGATTACGAACGCACCGTCATCAACACTGTGATGTCGGGGCTACCATTCAATTTTGTAGCTTAAATTTCTCGTATCAACTCAACTAAGTACCCAATTGGTACATTCATCCGAGGCCATGCCGGAAGGCCTCAAGTTATCAAACTCCTACTCAGATAGCCAACCGGTTCAGCCCAACCCACAAGGAGTTCTCCGGAGAACTTTTTAAAAGGCTAGGTCAATCTGAAGCTCCCGTGATGAAAAGAATCATTAAGGGGCAAACCGTGTCTTTAATTTCTTGTGGTACAACTGCTATGCCGACTGAACCTTTTGTACCCAAAAAGTATGATCATGAAGCTTCCTCATTAGGAAGCAAATTAACCAGAAGATAGAGAAGAAGGAGAAATGCTGAGCTAAGGGCTTAGCAGATCCCTTTGAATGACCTAGCGAACAAGCAATACTACCACCAGAAGTGAGTATTCCTACCCATAATAACTTTGATAATCTAAAGTGGGTAAAGAGGAATAGCTCTGCTGGCGAAATAAAGTAGTCCTTTTGGAAGAACCAACCATGTCAAGCTCCACCTCCACAGAGGAGACAGCCTAAAACACTATCTGTTAGGATACATAAAGTTCTAAAAGTAGCTAAGGACAGAGGCCTAATGAAAAGAAGATTTTAGAAGCCTATGGTGATGGCAAATACTGAAGCTCCACCAAGAAAGTTGCTATATCTCTAAGAATAGCCATCGAGCCCGATGATGCTGATGGTGAGCATCAGGGCGTGACACTTGGACCTCATGTTCAAGAATCCACTGCTGAAAGGTCCCGGCAAAAGGATAACCAAATATGGAGGCCAAGGACCGGTAATGAAACTTTGAGTAATAGAAGAGGTGTGACATCTGATACATATACTCAAAAATCCACATCAAAGTAAACTCATCAGAAGTGGATACCCAAAAGAAAGGATATCACAGATGAAAGATATGATGGTTGACACCCTAGAGAATCTTCTAGGGGATCCCATCATCGATCAAGTTCACCCCCACAAAAGAAGGTTGACTTTGATCGCAGTCCTTTAATAGAAGAAGTACTTGTTCCGTACATTGAACTAGAGATCCACTGAAAATGTCGATCAAAAATTCGTGTGCAAGATGAAAATAATGAAGAGGATTCTATGGAAGTTGAAGTTGTCCATATGGTCGAAATATAGATGAACTCTCCACTCAGCACCATCAACACCAACACGAACTCAGGGAACCCGAATCTGATTTTGACATTTATGAAGAAGAGTCTTCACAGAAGCAAATAAAGGATGGATCTTCGATCTTTGTTGAAGATGAAGAAGAAGAAGGCCAAAATGGGAAAGATATCATGGGTTTCGAAGCTGTCTATATGGTTAAACTAGGAAATGATCAGACTGGTACACGCTTTTATAATCATTGTCGTTGTACAGCGCCAACAACAACTATCTCTAAAAATGCACAAGGAGAAGGACAGTCAAGTTCCTCCCCTAAAAATGAGCAAAGAGTAGAATAGTAATAAAAAATAGAAGAAGAAGAAGAAGAAGTTCCTGTACTGATTGATGCCATGGCACTAGCTTGAGAGCAAAGAGAAATGCAGTGCCAAATGGAGGTCAAAGAAAAGGATATTGGACAACTTGGTACCAAAATGAATGATATGATGGTACAAATAAACATCATGATGGAGATATTGTAGAAGAATATCACATCAAGTGTAGCACTTATTTTGTCTGCTAATCAACGTATAATAATACAACTTCTATACACACCTGGTACCTCTTGTAATACATGATGTGCATGAAGTGAGGAACGAAGTTAACCCTCTACCTCTCCAATTGACAATTCAAAATATGGCTAGCACACCTGGAGCAGTAACAGCTACTCAGCTAGAAACAATAATCAACGAAAAGATAAAGACAGTCATAGACTCGAGCAGTGAAAAGTCGGTGAGAGTAAGGTCGCCTTACATAAATATGACCAAGTGTCATAAAAGGTTAATGCCAAAATTTAATACTTTCAGTGGGCTTGGTAATCCAAAGCAACATCTGGCCCAATTTAAGGCTACTTGTGGTAACAAGAATTTATCTAAGCAGAGTTGAAAGCCCACTAAAATTTTTAACCATTATCTTTCAAATACTCCAACTCTTCAAATAAATGGAGTGGAATATAAAACCCCTCTTGGTCTTATTTATAGAAATTAGAGGGGGTAATGAAGGAACCATTTTCAAAAAAAGGGGGGAAATGAATATTTTGAATAAGTCTCTATGTGCATCATAATTAACTTCAATGCAAGCACTTAAAATTTTGATATTCAAAGTTTTAGCTTTAATACCTAATTAAAAGCAAGCATTTGCATGGAGGGATACTATGGATTTGAAAGTTGAATTGAAAGAGAAAATATATCAATTTTATAGTATAGGTCAATCTACTTTGAAATATCTAGGGATGTTTCATAAAAAATACAAAAACCCATAATTTTATCTATGAAAATAAGAAACAAGTCAAATGAGGGACATTCAAAAAGAGGAGAAATCAACTTAAATATTATACTCTATTGATTCACAGAAGTAACTCTGAGGGGTAGATCTTCTTCTAAAATAACAAATTAAACTATCTTTTGAATCTTTAGCTTCAAAATATGTAGCCATCGGATGCAATTTTAGTACATAGGAAGACGACACTAGACTAAATGCTGTATGAATGAAGGAGCTTTCCTTCAATACAAAAAATTAAGGAATTTTATTTCTAAATTATGATTTTCAAAATCAGCATAATCACTAATTAGGTGAAATTAGCTAGGCTATAAACACCTGCATGTTCTCGGACATAGAGATTTAAAGTGTAAATTTTAATGTTTGAAAAGGCTGTGCAGGCTAAGTTGAGATCAAATAAATACAAAATTAATCTCATAATTCAAACATAAAATTATATGAATTATTAAATACATCCGCATGGGTCCCGACAATATGTCAAATGCTTAAATTCAAGTGTTTGAGGATGTTGCATGGGTTGCTTCCTAGTTTAGTCTTGGACTAGGTCCAGGTTAACAAAACTTAAAACTCTATTATAAAAATTTTAGATCAATAAAATATCTGAGAAACTAATTATGTCAGGTGATAGTAGATCTAATCCTCTATTAGTAGTTGAATGGAGTTAATAATATCTAAAGCTCTTAAACATATTGAAATTAATCAAATTAACTCAAATTAATTATCAATCTCTAAAAATCTGCTCAAATGAAACTCTATAATTAAAAGCTTAAAATAAAACTCAATCTATCCACCTTCCTCAATTGCTTATCAAAGGTGACAAATTAAGAAAATTCTAGCTCACAAGGGAGCCAATGTCAAATCAAGTGTTCTATTATGTTCACTCTCAATCTCATGCCGGTGATGTGGCGTCCTCTAATTAAGTGGCTTGTAGGCTCCACGATGAAGTTATGAAGAGTCATCTCGATCAAGTGGTCTAGCTCCATTATATTATGATCACCACCATACCGTATGTTCCCCAATAGCTCTACCCTTTAAGTTATGAATCATAGAGTATACTTGATAGGTCAAACAACCCTCTATCAGCTAATATAGACTTAAGCTTGTCTCCTTAGACAAACACCACCCCAGGTCAAGGATTTCTTGGATGATGTAACCTATGTGTTGTTGAAAAGGATCCTTCAAGTTAGGGTCACTACCTCCGACCTAGTAGAGTAGGGACCACGATGGCTGGAAATGATGGAACCATGGGATCTAGATTGGGCACGTCAGCATTTCCCCAACCATCTGGTTTAAGCTAAAATAATGAATTTCATAAAATAAATCTTAAACTCCACATGCTGCTACTGTACACTACGCATTAAGCAACCTAATGAGTAGTTTTAATTGAAAGTTATCTCTCACTTATTGGGAGAGGTATTTAACTATAGGGGCTTGCGCCTAGAGGAAACGAATCTAAAGTTCTCACCAAATGAGGATGAAATCTCTGGGTAGTGTCTTATCTACTATGTCATCTACCTTCTGAAAATTACACCGACACTTAAACCACTCTCTGCATCAATTTATCGAGAGGCCGGTGGCAAATTTTTGGAGCCCATAGATTTTTGGCGACTCCGCTGGGGAGAGGATTCTCTTTCCATCTTTGGCTAGTCATATATGTGCTGTAGTAGCAATGAAATTTTTTGAAAATTCAAAATAAATAATGGTGACTTATGTGTGTAATAAATTCAATATGAGGCTCTATGTAGATGAATCATTTTGTAGAGTATATCTTTATTACACTATTATTTATTTATAGTACCTCATCGATCTTGAAAGTATGGGGTGAATAATAATTATTAATTACTAATCTCCATCTTTCACTTTTGCAGAGTGGATCTACAAAGCACTCCTTTCACTGTTCAGCTAGGCGATGGTGTAAACATCTACTTAGCTAATGCCATCATCAACATAGGAGATGTTGGAGCTACAATTCCATTTGGTAACTTGAGAGGCTATTGTAGTGGAACTCCTAAGTAGCAACCCATGGTACATTCATGCCGAGGGGAAGGCATCAAGCACCTACTCCATGTTTGATAATCGGTTCAACCAACCACTAAGGAGTTCCCAGAGAGAACTTCAATTTTAAAAGGCTAGGACAATCTGAAGCCCCCATGATGAAAAGAATTGTCAGTGGGAAAACTTTATTTTTAATGTGTTGTGGTACAACTACTTCGCCGATTGAACCTTTTGTACCAGGAAAGCATGATCATTAAGCTTCCTCATCAGGAAGCAAATTAACTAGAAGGCAGAGAACAAGAAGAAATGCTAAACTAAGAGCTCAACAGATTCCCTTGAAATGACCTAGTGAATAAGCGATATTATCGCCAGAAGTGAGTATTCATACCCATAATAACTTTGACAACCTAAAGTGGGTAAAAAGGAATAGCTCTACTGGTGAAGTAAAGTAATTATTATAGAACCTATAACGTCAAGCCCTGCCACCATAGAGGAGGCAGCCTGAAACATTGTTTGCTAGAATACACAAAGTTCTTAAATTAGCCAAGGATAGAGGCTTAATGAAAAGAAGATTTCATAAGCATGTGGTGATTGAGAATACTAAAGCTCCACCAAGGAGGTTTCCATCGCTTATGGTAACTAGTTATCGAGACAAGTATGCTTCATGCGGTGAGCGTCGAAGTGTGACACTTGAACTGCATGTCCAAGAATCCACTGCTGAAAGATCCTGATGAAAGGATAAGAGGATATGGAGGCCAAGGCCCCATAATGAAATCCTAAAAAATGGAAGGGTGTGACATCTAACACATATACTCAAAAATTCACCTCAAAAATAACTCATCATAAGTGGATACCCAAAAGAAGGGATATCATTGATGAGAGTCATGATGGTCGACACCCTGGAGATTCCTCTAGGAGATCCCGTCACAGATCAAATTCACACACACAAGAGGAAGTTGACTTCGATCGCAGTCCTTTAATAGAAGAAGTGTTTGTTCCACACATTGAACTAAAGATCCACTAGAAACATTGATCGAAATTCAAGTGCAAAAGAAGGTGATGAAGAGGACACTATGAAAGTAGAAGTCATTTATATTGTTAGAGATATAGATAAATTTTCCACCGCATTCACCATAACAACATGAATCCGTGGAACCGAACTGAATTTGACATTTATGAAGAAGAGTCTTCACAAAAATAGAAGATGGATCTTCAATCTTAAGAAGAAGAAGAAGAAGAAGAAAAAGACCAGAATGGAAAAGAGATCATGGGCATTGAAGTTGTTTATATGGTTGAACTAGGAAATGATCAGCTTGGTACATGCTTTTATAATTAGTGTCATCGTTCAGCCCTATCAATAGCCACAAATGCACAAGGAGAATGACAGTCAAGTTCTTCCCCTGAGGATGAGTAAGGAGCAAAACAATAATAATGAATAGAGGAAGAAGAAGAACCTATACTTGTTGATTCCATGGTGCTAACTAGAGAGCAAAGAGAAATGCAGCGTCAAATGGAGGTCAAAGACAAGGAGATTGCATAGCTTGGTACCAAGATGAATGATATGATGGTACAAATGAATATCATGATGGAGATGTTGCAGAAAAATATCATATCAAGTGGAACACTTATTTTGTCTACTAATCAACATGTAGCTAATAATACTACTTCTATACCACAAGTCACTTTGGTACCTTAAGCTCTATAGTGCTACACATGAAGCTAGGAATGAAGTTAACCAACTACCTCTTCAACCAATAATTCAAAATCTGGCTAGCACACCTGGAGCGATAACAGTTGCTCAGCAAGAAATAATAATCAATAAAATGATAAAGGCAGTCATAACCTTAGAGCAGATTGAAAAGCTGGTGAGTAAGGGTCACCCTTACCCAACTGAATATGATCAAGTGACATACCCAAAAGGTTACTAAGTGTCAAAATTTAATACTTTCAGTGGGCTTGGTAATCCAAAGCAACATCTAGCCCAATATAAGGCTACTTGTGGTAACACAGGAGGGAACGATGCTCTACTTTTTTTGTTAGCAGCCTGACCTTAGCCACTTTGAATGGTAGGCAGAATTGTTGAATGATTTAGTTAAAATATTTGCTTAGTTAGAGATGATATTTTTGAAGTGGTTTGCCAGTGCAACTGAGAAAATCATAATCGCTGACCTTGCCTTGCTAAAATAGAGAAAAGATGAGTCAGTGACAAAATTCATGAGTCATTGACGTAACTTGAGTATGAAATACGAACAAAAATTGGAAGAAGAACATGTGAACCAATTGCTAATGGGCAATATGGATGATAAAATGACACCATTTCTATGTATGACATCGATCAGAATATTCCAGGACTTGCTCGATAGGGTGGCTATAATTGAAAAGCTGAATCGCCCTAAGTCTAAAGTCTATGTAGATAAAGTAAAGAGAAACAAACCTTCAAACTAGAGAAAAAAATGAAAGTCATGCCACTTCCTATAGCTCAAATGGTGAAAAGCGGTGACATATAATATGGATAAAGGAAAACAACCAATATACAATGATGATAAGGGAAAGAAGCATGTCTATTCTAATCCATAGCCAAAATTGGTATTAGGAGGCAATGATAAACCTTGAACTTTTTGAAGTGGTAGGGAGCATCCAAAATAAACAACTAGAGATGATGAGCAAATGCAGCCATCTCTTAAGGTAAAGATGAACAAAGATTATTCCTTTAGAAGAGATAGTGTGGCTAAATTATTTACAAGTCAAAGTCGGCCTACAATTAGAAATTAAAATCAAGAAGCATCAAGTCAGTAATCCAAATTACTGTCCATAGCATCAGATGATCAGCCTTCTTATTGAAGATTGTTATGTCTTCAAGGATTAGATAGAAAGGAAGTATCGATGAGGTGAATTTACACTATTCGATAGTGTTCTAGTCAACCCTAAAAGGGAGTCTACAAGGATGATTTTTCGTATCATCCATCAAAGATAAAAAGAAGAAGAAATTAGTTCAAATTGAAGAATGGGAAACAGTTGTCTCCAAAAAGACCATGAAAATACTGAAGCAGCTGAAAGGCGTCCCTAGTGTTAAGTAGAATTCACCACTTGAACCAATATTGGACTTAAGAGAGATGCCTAAACCAAGTATTTGGGCTTCTCAGCGGCATCCCGATAAGGCTACTTCATCATAGCATGAGGAGCAATCTACTAAACATAGCCTCATAAATCAAAAAAGCCAGCTAAGAAAAAGAAGATCAAGAAGAGAACTATAACTCAAAAGATCATTAATAATTTAGAAGAGTATTACCAGCTAGCAAGACAACCATTTAGGCTTGCAGACTTTATGCTTAACCTTTGCATTAATGAATCAGATGAAGAAGATAATGGTGAATCTTGTCCGAGAGACATGCCAAATCATTTATGTGATATCAGATGTTCTTCAACATTAGTTACTCTGAAATGACAAGGGTAGTTAAACAGACTCGACCAACCCATCACAATTCTTGTCAGGAAAGTAAGAAGAGCCTGAGGAGTTAACATCTAATTTTGTTTAATGACTCAACAAGATGATGGATGAAAATCTAAGTTTTCCGATGGAGAAGAGACTCATCAATATCATGCATGAAATGTACAAAGTTAAAAAATGAGTCTAGCCCATTTGGCCAAATCCAGAACAAGAAGGAAATTTGAAGAAACCACCTCTTTAGAAGAATGAGCAAGATAATGTAATTCAAGTTAAAGAAGTGGTAAAGTCTTACCACCTTCATCAAAGTAGGGAAATACAAATAAAGAATAAGGAAAAAAATTGAAGTCAACCAAGATATCATTCCCAAAATCCTAGAATAAAGCCTAAATCAAGCGAGATGATAGATTATAATATTCTATCACATCCGAGAAAGATCCGCACAAAGTGGGTATGAGGCTCTCTTAATGTCAAAAGACCTTTGAGAAACTTTGATACAAGCTCTCAAAGATCAGAAAAGTTATGAAACTTTGCTAAAAATGCATGACTGAAGCATTGCAAACACAAGATCTCCCAGTAATCGCATTTTCTGAAGAAGATCTTATGTTGGGAATGGTAGATCACAACTATCCTCTATATTTTACTATAGAGAGTGATGTCATCTCGATCAGCCGAATATTGATTGATCCAGGTTCTTCTATCAATCTTATAAGTCTAAAAGTATTAAGAGGATTATTACTTGATATCCAACATCTTGAGAGAGTTAAGTTGATGGTTCATGGTTTCAATGAAAAAGGAGAAAACTCGGTTCTTTTATTCTCTCGAAGTTTTGAGATTTATATACATAAGCCAAATTTCATGTAATCAATCGACACATCATTTAGAACTCTTTTGTTTTGCGCATGAGTATGGCATGGTCCAATCAACTATGCATCAATGTATGAAGTATCTGAAAGATGGAGAAGAATTCAAAATTTTTGGTAACCTACAACCATTCTCCATTAATGAAGCAAAGATTTATGAAGATGCAAAGTACTTCATCCTCAAAGAGCCTAAGCCAATAGAGCCTCTTGAAGTGGTAGCATCCACTTCGGGAACTAAAAATAAATTTCACAAAGTAAAAGGGCAGAAGAAAAGAGGAAGAAAGAAGGAAACGCCGACTCTCCCTAAAGCACTTGACTTTACACCTAAGTCAAGAAGATCAGTTCCTCATTTGGGAAGTGACACACAAGAAGAAGAAGAAGATATTCCTATTAAACCCAAGAGAACTTTTAAACTTTCAAGAAAGGCAAATTATGAAATAAGTTATTCTAATTAAGACTATGACTTTGAATCTATTTATGAAAGTAGAGTTCACATCAAGAAGGATAGCTCACTTGAGAATAGGACTCCTTCAAAATTATACCCATTCCTCAGCAATACTTCAAAGAAATTACTCCATAGGAGGTTCATAACATTGAAGAGTTGATAACATTCTATGTCACCATTGAGGAGAATGGCGAATAGAACTCTATTTTATAAATTTGAAGAGTCTCAACCTCACAATTTTGGTCACCGCTCAGAAAATTTTGATGAGATAGTGCCTACAATACCAATATATTATCGAAATTGATGAATGATGCATAAGTCGGTAATTCAAATTGGAACTACTAAATATAAAACTCAAATCTTTAACAAGATGTGGAGCCAAAGAAGTCCTCAAGCATGAAGAAGTGATAAGTTTATCACTAAAGGTCCGGGTTCATCCACAAATCTTATCAAAATAGAGCTTATTATAATATAATAGAAGCTGTGGTCAAAATTAATAATGACGAAGAAGATGATCTCCATGAAATTTTTCTCAAAAATAATGAAGAAGTAGAAGTTGTGCTCACAAGAACTTGAAGATGGTGGACAAATAGCTACTATGGATGAACTCAAAGAAATTAACCTAAGAGCCGAGGATGATCCCCATCCAACTTTCATCAGTGCCCTTTTACTTGATGAGAAAGTTGAAGAGTTAAAAGTGCTACTTTGTGAATTCAAGGATTGCTTTGTCTGGACATATTTTGTGTGGACTTTTTGATTCCAATATCAGAACAACTAGTGGACAACACATCCAACTATGACATGTTCTCATTCATGGATGGATTATCGGGATACAACCAAATCAAAATGACACCTGAAGATGAAAGACATACATCTTTAGAACACATATTGGCATTTATTGCTACACAGTCATGCCCTTTGGTTTGAAAAATACTAGAGCTACATACTAAAGAGCCATGACACGTACTTTTGATGAGTTGATCCACCAGAAGGTAGAATGTTATGTTGACGATTTGGTGGAGAAGAGCTTAAACCATGGAAATCACTTCGAAGACTTGAGAATTGTATTAGAGAGAATCAAAAAATATGATCTCAAGATGAATCTTCTAAAATGTGCATTCGTGGTATCTTATGGAAAATTCTTGGGGTACATTGTACATCATAGAGGAATTGAAATTAATCCTGCTAAAATCAAGGCTATTATGGAGATGCCTCCACCAAATAGTTTGCATTAGCTTCATTCTTTACAAGAATAGCTCACATTCATCTGTCAATTTATATCAAACCTATCAGGATGTTGTCAACCATTTGCAAGGCTGATGAAGAAGGATGCTTCATTCAAGTGGGACAAGGAGTGTCAAGAAGCCTTCAATAGCATTAAAACTACCTATTAAATCCACCAATCCTTATAGTGCCTACTCCTGGGAAGCCTCTCAGTCTATACACAACTACATTAGAAGAGTCCCTTGGAGCATTATTAGTGTAACACAATGAAGAAATCAAAGAGAATGCTCTTTATTATATCAGTCAAAGATTAATAAGAGCAGAAATGAAATACTCTCTGATAGAGAAGCACTGTTTGGCATTGATCTTTGTAGTCTAAAAGCTTCATCACTATATGTTATCTCACAAGATTACCCTCATCTCAAGGATTGATCCGCTGAAGTACTTGATGATAAGACCAGCATTGACAACAAGTCACTTGGTAAGATGGCAGTACTACTTTTATAATTTGATATCACATACGTTCCACAAAATGTAGTAAAGGGACAAGTCTTAGCAGATTATCTTGTTGGACATCACATCTCAGTGGACTCTTCCCTTAATGATGATTATCCTGATGAGCATGTTATGCTCATTCATGAAAGAAAAAAAATCACATATTTGGGAAATATACTTTGATGGAGCCTCATTGATCAAATAAGTCCAACCTCTAAATTTCCTAATGGCAAGAGTAGGAATCATCATTGTCTTTATAACACCAAAAGGAGGGATAATGAGACGATCATATGGGTTGACTAAGCCAAGAACTAATAATGAAGCTGAGTATGAAGCATTAGTGGCAGGTCTTGAAGAAGCTATTTTCATGGGCATTCAAAACTTGTATATTTTCAGTGATTCTCAGCTTATTATAAATCAAGTTCTTGGCATCCATAGAATCAACAAGCTTGAGTTAGCCTTCTATCACAAACGATTTCTTGAGCTTATGAAGCAAATACCAAATGTCACACTAACTCGAGTCTCTCGATCCGAGAATAGTAAATCTATTTGCTTAGCAAAATTAACTAAAGAGATGTCAAGTATGAATGGTGATTATATCATGATCATATATTTACTCGATGAGTTTTAGAGTCAGCAAAGTATCAATCCTCGCAGGTAGAGGGGTTATCAAATTTGACCCAACATGATGCGACTCAAGTTGTTCCCCATACTCCCCAAAATCAACAAGGAGTTATACCAGAGCTAAGAGTGATGTTGTAAAAGCGGTGAAGCCTTTATAGTAGAAGAGTCACATGACTAGAGGCAACCCTTCATCGACTACTTTAAAGAAGGTCACCAAATAAATCACTTTCAAATTGAGAAGATAATGTTGCACTATGCTTTCATCAACAACACTCTATACCGTAGATCCTTTGAACAAACGTGGCTACAATGTCTAAATACAGATGAAGCTACCAAAGTGATGGTCGAAGTTCATGAAGGACTCTGTGGTGCACATCAGTCAGGTCCCAAGATGGCAGTAAAGATCAAAAGGATGGGCTATTATTGGCCATCTATGGTGAGAGAATATATCAATCATGCTAAGAAGTGTCATGAATGTCAAGTACATGGGAATATAATCCATCAACCTCCAAATCCACTACATACAAAAATAACATCTTGGCCATTCGAATGTTGGGGTACAGATGTAACTGGACCAATTGATCCACCTTGGTCAATTGGACATCGCTTCATCCTAGCAACGACTGACTATTTCTCTAACTAGGCTGAGGCTACCCCATTTAAAGAAGTTACTGCTAATTGAGTGATCAACTTCATCATGCATAATGTGGTCTATAGATTTGGAGTGCCACACCGAATAATTTTTGATAATGGCATAGCTTTCAAAAGTGCAAAGATTTATAGATTCGTCGATCAACATAAAATTGATTGGCGATACTCTTCAATATACAATCCAAGAGCAAATGGTTTGGCAGAGGTCTTTAATAAGATATTGGTCAAACTGCTCAAGATAATATTTACTAAAAATAAGAGAGAATGGCATACTAAGCTAATAGAGGCACTATGGGCATATCAAACTACCTACAAGATGCAACTAAAGCTCCTTATTCATTGGTATTTGAACGGTTCTTCGCTTGAAGTTGAGTTTCTTCACTTCGAATATCCATCCAATACAATCTAACTGAAGATCAAAATGCTCATCTGAGAATGGAGGAACTCGACAGGCTTGATGAAGTTAGACTGCAAGCTCATCAAAATCTAGAGGTTTATCGAGCAAAGATGTCTAGGGCTTTTGACCATACGGTGTGACCTCAAACATTCCACAAAGGGGAATTGGTTCTAGAGCTAAGAAGATCAATTATTCCTAAGTGAAAATTTGGTGGAAAATTTAAATCTAATTAAGAGGGTCCTTTTGTCATTGAGAAAGTATACCAAGGAGGAATATACCAACTCATTGATCTATGAAAGGTGAATGACAATTAATGGTCGATACCTGAAAAAAGTATTATACATGAAAAATACACTCTTGAAGTACAATAGAAGTCCCCCTATAAGACAAGGAGCATTTTTTAGTATATCTATTTAGGTCGATATCATGCTTCATGCCAAGATCCCTAAATAAATATACTCATGCCAGATGAAAGCAATGTTACATGTTAAAACCCCCTTAAGAGCATATCAATCCAAATATTGATGTATTTTTGTATTTTCATCTTGAAAGTTCTTCTGTGTTTTTAGAATTCCCCCTGCAAGACAGGGAAACTTTTTAGTTTATATTAAGTTTATTTGAGTTGACACCATGTTATAAGACTAGATCCTCAAATATATTCTGATTCAGGTTGACATCGAGCTTTATGCCAAATCAAATATACCTATAATCTCATTGTTAAGTTGGTTCTTACAAGAACAAAAAAATCTATTTCTACACATGAAAAGATAACCATAAATGTCAAGAAAAATTTTCTCTTAGATTCATCAAATGTCGGAGATCAAGTCAAAAGAACTCCTGATTTCGAAAGCTTCAATTAATTAAGTTGGAGAGACATCAACCTCTACATCCTAAAGTCTAGGACATGGATGGGTTCTAAAGGACAAACCCAACAAGCATACAAATGTGGCCAAGTTCCTGACACTCTCCTCATTCAACAAGCCGCAAGCAAAGGAAAGAGCCCCATCAATCTGATGACAAAACCACCAACCCACTACAGCTTAAGTCAAAGACTCGAGTAGGTTCTAAAGGTTGAACTCAACAAACCCAAATGTGACTGAGTTGCTAACACTCTCCTCACTCAACAAGCCATAAGAAAATGCAAGTGAAAGAGCCCCCGCTCCCCAATGATAATATTCAATCTCAAACTAGATCGACTTAGTGATTATAAGATATCCAAGAGATCTTTCTACTTGATCGATAGATCAAGATAATCTGAGAAAACTCTCAATTCAAGGCTACCTCAAATCAATTTATATATTGCCCGCAAGGTGATATCTCAATCTATTCTCAAATGATCTGATCAAGCTCAAAGCACAGATCAAAGTCAATCTCCTCATCAAGTTCGTCAAAGCAGAAAGCTGTTGACCTCATTTTTAGGATGAGCTCTCAACCCCTCCATCTTAGACATAGGACTTCTCTTAGACTTTAAGAATTCCTTAGTCTTAAAACACATATAGTGATTAGGTGGACACTCAACCTAACCCTAGAGACTTAGGAGAGTTAGCCATAGGAGTAGGTCATGCCTTAGGGGTGTTAGAAAAATTTGCCTACCCTATACTTAGCTACTTCTCTTACTCTTTTCTTCAAGTCAAACTCCAAATAAACATTAAACCTAAATCAATTCTAGCTAATTGATTTCTCCAAACTCAAATCAATGCCACATGATTGAAACACATGATTGAAATCCATGATTGAAACCCATGATTGAAATTCCAAAATTTCAAATAATTCTTAAGTCCTTAATTTCCCTCTTAAGGACTTAGCCAAAATCATCTTCAAATCACTTCAAATCCTTGAAATTTCTCATAATACATTTATATTCTCATTTATATTCATATATATAAATGGAATATAAATTCAAATCAATCAAACTAAAATCAAAATTTAAATCTAAAATTCCAAATATTTCTAAGTCCTTTAAATTTCCTCTTAAGGACTTAGCCTAGATCATGATCAAATCACTCCAAATTCATGAAATTTTCTCATAACCCATTTATATTCTCATTTATATTCACAAATATAAGTGAAATATAATTCAAATCAATAAAACCAACTCCAAAAATCAAACTCAAACTCATTCAAAATCTAACCTAAGCCTTTCAAGTCAAATACTTGAACTTAGCCAAATCAACTTCAAATCAAGCCAAAATCTTGATTTTCCTTCATGATTCAATCAATCCTTCAATAATGAATCCAAATAAAAATACAAACTTCAATCACTTAACCAAAATGCAATTCAAAAAAAATGCCAAAATCCATTTCATGTTCACCCTTTGAATTTGAAATTGTCAAATGAATCAAAACCCATTTGACTTCAAACCACTTACAAATGGATTTATATTTCAATCAAAGTCCATATACAAGTTCAATCAAACTCAAATCAAGCTTTGACCAAGCCATTTGACCCACTTAGGCTCACTTGACCCAAAGTGACCTAAAGTACCCTTATGAGCCAAATTCCACCTAATCAAATTGGATTGAATCAAGCTCACCTAAGCCTCTCATCATGATCAACAATCATCATGAGATGATCAATCACTCAAATTGGGTCAAACCAAGTCAAACCAAAGGGTTGACAAGTCAACACTTAGCCAAAATGAAACCTAATATAGCCAAAATCCACCATAGGCCAAATTGATTGAAACTAATGATCTAAGTTCATTCATGATCAATGTTTGAACTTGACCAAGTCAACATTTGAGCCTAACCTAGCCCAATTAGCCACTTGACCCAAGTTGACCCAACTTGACCTAAAAGTCAAAATGTGTCAAGACTGATCTAAGCCAAATTGATTGAAACCAATAGGTCAAGTTCATTCTAAATCACTTATTGAACTTGACCAAAGCCTCAATTGGGCAACTAGACCTCCTAGCTAACCTTGAACCCAACTTGACCTAAAGGGTCATATTGAGCCAAATTCAAACTAACCAAAATTGATTGGAAATAAAGATACCAATCCATTTCATATGATTAAACCTACCCATGACCTAGCTCAAATGGGTCAAATGGATCAAATTGGTCAACTTGACCCATTTGACCAAAATGAAGTCATATGAACCAAATTTAAAACTAAACTAAATTGAATCAAACCAAAGCCACAAAAACATTTCAAATGGTCATATGAACTTGACCCAACATTTAGTTTGACTCAATTTAACCCATTTTGACCTAAATGGGTCAACATGAGCCAAACCATACCAAATGAACTCCAAATCCAATGAAACTTGGCCAAACCTATTTTCTCAACATACTAAACATATCCAATTCTACTTGGAATTTGGTCAAATACTCTTCATAACTACTTGATACTCTCCTAATCGGTCAAGTGAATACTAGGGAGGGTGGTGCACCCAACACAATGGGTTTGGGCCAGCCCAACTTGGCACAATGGCCAAACCGACCATGTGCATGGAAATGACCACATGGGAATCTTCCTTACACCCAAATGGAGCATATGGGGAGTTCATATTCCCACTCCCTAGCCTAAAATGAACTCAAGGACAATCCTAATAGCTCAAACAACCCACTGAACCAAGGCAATTGGATCAAAATGGCAAGCTTATGCTCGATTGTCCTGCTAAAGGAGGAGATATACTCCCCCTAATTCATTTGAATCTTGACAGAGCCATAGTCAATTGAGTGAGAGGGAGTCATAGGAGCCATTTGCAAGTGATCCTAAGCTTCTTTGAGGGAGATTCAATTTGCATCTTCTCAATTTTTCTTAAGTAAAAATAGGGGAGGTCCATTGAATTGCCAACTTTCTCCACACTCAAACTCCACTCAATTCCTTCTTCAGGCTTCATCAGAGGACCAAGTCGAGTGCACCTGTACTCTTTCCCAAGCTTCAGAGGCAGAGGAGGAGTGCCCTAGACCAAAAATGAGCTCAAGCTAAGGAGGAGGTGACCCATAGGAAGATCCACTCAACCTCAACCCCTCAAACTTTCAACAAAGCTTCGTCTCTACCAGATGAAGCTTCTCCAATGGAATCAAGCACCGGTGATCACCTCCTATGATGTTAGCCATTTTTTGATCTCAATGTGGTGAAAGAAATATTAATGACATTTGTGATCTAGATGATGCATGGATGGTGTGAGTTTCATCCCAGAGGTCAATGAGACCCATGGATGGTCTCCATGGCTCACAGGCATTTTCAGGGAAGGATCTCTGGCCTTCCATCGCATTTTGGATGGACGACTGAGATTAAAACACAATATATATTTATTTTTATCCCATTTGATCCATGACTTTAATCTCAACCATTCGATCCTTGATTAGATGGCTGAGGAGAAAGCTCAGGCTACCACTACTATCATTTTAAATAGTGAATCAGGGAGCGACGCATGTAAAGCGCATGCCATGTCAGCTAATGTGTGGCACCCGTGGGATTAAGGATTTAATTAAGGATTTATTTAATTCTAATTAATCACCTAAACTTCTAAAATTCATATCTTAACATAGAAAAATTAGGAAAATATGAAATAAATTGCATTGGTAGATAATTTGATCTAGAATTTTATAAAATTAATTTTAATTGATTTTGAATAGTGTCTTTCTCTGATTTTGGGTTTTATTAGGAATGTTAATTTGCTAATTACCCTTTAATTAATCCACTAATTATTTCCAAACTTCTTGAGTATATTTTGGGGATGACTTCTGCCTCCCCTAGTTTTCTTGGGATTTATTGGTGGCTTAATTGGGAAAATTGCTAATTCATATTCTAATTATTCCCTTAATGTAATTAAGGTTAATGAGGGTTTGATTAGTGGTTTAATCCTTTCTTGAAGTTGATTAAGGTTTGTTTGAATGAGGAGGTTTAGAGAATAATTTTGGGGCATTTCCCCTAAGCTATTCCTTAAACCCCCTTTTCTCCCTTAATCCCCTCTTAATTAAAGGGTTAATTAACTAATTACCCTCTTAATTAATTTCTTAAAATTCTAAAACTTTCCAGAACTCAATTAATTCTCTTGGGGTAGATGCTTATGTGTTCAAGAGCCTAAGTACAATTAAGGAAATCAAGATTCAACTCATATGTGTGAGGGGTGTTTTGAAATTACTTAAGTTAAACCCCTTAGCTTAATTAATCAATAATCATAAGCCAAACTGCATTAGGCCCCTTTCTTCCTAGGTGCATAGCAAATCTAAATTCATTGCGAGGTTTTATGTCATCTCATTAGCTCATAATTATTTAATTAATTATGCTAAGGTAGTATAGGTAAGGGTAATTAACATGCTTAATTCATACCTTAACCGAATAAAAATATAAAATGAATCTAATCACCTAAAAATTGAACAAAAATATCAAACTCACTTCACATTTTCAAAATTAAATCAAAGTCAAGATCAAATAAAAATCACATTAAACAAACTTTGATTTACTTCAAGCTTTCTTATTTCATAAGATTTCCTTTAGGAATTAATTAAGGTGAATGTGTTTACATACTTTATTACTTTAGTTCTTTTCAATATGCTAAATATGTGTGTCATATGGTTTCATACATTCATGCTTTTAAAAATCAAATTTAAAATGAAAATGTTTCCTTTATGTCAAATTGCATGTGTTGGCTAAAATAAAAATATGAGTGGCTATTATCACTATTAAATCCAAATTATTTTCAAAATATATGAATCAATTATCAAAATTGAAAGTGTGTTACTTATATCTTACTTATAAGTTTGCATGTGAGTAAAATATAAGGATGTGCTTAGTATAGTTTTCCTTCTCTCTTTTGGTATAGTTTTGAATAGGATTTGGCAAAGTGTATAGTTCATTTGAAAAGATCCTAACACTTGCATAATTCCATATCATATTCATTCCTATGTTATTACTCAAGAAGGATACCAATACTAGTACATATAAATTCAAAAATAAATTAACCAACACAAACCTTTGCATTCTTTCTTTTCCATTCATTTCTTTTGTACACATGCTTGTATTTAAGGAAAGTGGTATATTAGTCTGGACAAACTCAGGATTGCGAGGCTATAAGTAGCCCTAAGTAGGTCTTGTACCTTACACCCCTAGTTAACAATGCATTCACTCACTATGCCTTTCATACATTCATATGTGCATGTGAAAATTGGATAAAAAATTAAACCCAAGTCAAACTCATGTTCACCCTTTTGACTTGAAATTATCAAATGAATCAAAACTCATTTGACCTCAAATCTCTTGCAAATGGATTTATATTTCAATCATAAATCTATATGTGAGTTCAATCAAACTTGAATCAAGCCTTGATCAAGCCAACTAAACCTAATTGGGTCACTTGACCCAATGTGGCCAATTTGACCTACATAAATCAAAATCCAATTCAATTCAAATCAAAGTGAATTAATCCAATCCAAACTTCATGTCATATTTGTTGATCATCATAGGTTAATCAATTGTCATGAATTGGGTCAAACCAAGTTAACCTAGCTCATTGACCAAGTCTATCCCTTACCCCTATGAAGCCAAACTAGCCAAATTGCAACCTAAACCAAATTGATTGGAACCAATGACTAATGTTCACTCTAAATTGATTATTGAAATTGACCAAAGACTTAATTAAATACAATTTGACCAATTGGCCAACTAAACCCAATTTAATTGACCATGAACCCAACTTGACCTAAAAGGTCCAATCAAGCCAAAATCAAATATAAACCAAATTGATTGGAAACAAAGGTACCAATCCATTTCAAAAGATCAACTAAATCCAAACCAAGCCATGATTCAAGCCAATTTGGTCAATTGGGTCAAAATGGTCAACTTAGCCCAAATTGACCTAAAGGATCAAATTGGCCAAAATCCAAATTAAATTCAAATTAAACCAAATTAATTGAAACCAATTGAACCAATATACTCCAAATAGTCATTTAAATTTGACCCAACTCTTAGTTGACCCAATTTGACCAATTGGTCAACCTAACCCATTTTGACCTGAATCAACCCAAATTAAACCAAATGAGCTTCAAATGACATGAAATTTGGTCCAACATACTTTTGACCCATTTCAAATCTGCTCAAATTAAATTCAATGTCAAATGCCCACTTTGCCCTTAGGCAAGGGCATTCCATGAGAAAGAATACTTTCCTAAGTGGTCATTTCTTTTCCTTGACCACTTGGCACTCATCCATTGGTCCACATAGGCACTGAGACACTAATTTTCTCACTCAAGGAGTGATTGGGGTAGCCTGACTCATGGGGAGGTAAAATCACATCACTTCTTCCATTAGAACACTTGGCATGAAGGACATTTACCTCCCCTTGGCTAGGACACCCACTTTTCCTTGATGACAGCCACTTTTCATGCCTTAGCCAACCCTAGGGAGCCACCTAGGACAATTCTCTTCCATTCCCAACCACCCCATACCAAATGACATGAGTTTGGAGCCAAAAATTAAAACAAAAAGTGGATTTTAGTTCATTTTGGTTCACTTTTCATTCTAAAGCTTTAGAGGCTGAAGCAAACCCCATTCCTCTCATTCTCCTTCTCCTAGAGCTCCCAAAGCCATTATCAATCACCCCCCACTTCATTTTGGAGAGAAATAGTTCAAAACTAAGTGGATTTCAGGAAATGATGATCACTAGAGAAACTTTGTTTCAACATGAAGGAGAGGATCTAAGCCAGCCTAAGGCTTCTTCCACTCAAACAACGCACTTGAGTCATCACCACCATCAAAATCATCCCTGAGGTAACCTTCAAAACCATAGTGACCTTGTAATTCCTCATTTTGTGATGGATTTTGTGTGATTTTTAGGAATCTACCCTTGATAAAAAACCTAAGCAAGAACCTCAACTCATCAAGAACCAAAGGGAGTGATCATGAATATTTCCAAGTTATAGGACACATCTATTTAATTTTATCAAATATAGCGGGGTGTTCTATAATTCATTTTATAGATGTTGTGTATGCTCTACCAAGAATGAAATGGAGAGGTACCCAATAAAACAAAAGGAAATTTTAACTTGTGAATAACACAAGTACATTACCGATGTATAAAAGATAAAAGCCTATTTCTAAAGATAGAGAGAGGAACTCTCTTAAGCGAGGTCACCAAAAAAATATATGGAGAAAATTTATGACACCATGTCTTAGATACTTATTTAAGTAATCAAGTCATTAAGGGATAAATATATCATCTCAAAAGATAAACATATTTTCCTATAATAAATTGATTACTTAATAAGGACTCCTAAGATTGATGGGTCTTCAACGTACCAGAGATTTTCCCTAAGCTACATAAAAAAGTAAGATAGGGTTTATTTTATTATAAGGTTCATAGTTCTCTCTAAGGATAAGCCCCTGTAGTTAATTATATCTTAGAAGGAAAAGAATACCTCCTAAGAATACCCTTGATTAAAGAAATTGACTATTATCTCTATGGATTTTAAAGCTTGCCTTAAAAACATTGTTAATTTAGAAATTCAAAATGAAACACTTCAAGGAGGAAGATTTCTATTCAGAAGCCAATCGGGAGTAAGTATGAAATGTTTTTAGATATTGAGATGCCTAGTAAGTAATTCATACTATCCTAGTGTTAGACATTACTTTTTTTTTCAAATTGAAGTTATTGAAATTATGAGTTTACATTTTATTAGAAATCTAAGATTTAGATTCTGACAACATAAGACTATAGAAACACTTAGAAATTGAAAACTTATACCAATAGAATGCTTCAAAATCTAAGTCTAAAAGTGGTTCTGATGTAAGTCAGACGCTCGACCTAATCTAATTTCAAGGAATTATTGGTTTTATTTTCTCACTTGAAAAAAATAAACATATCCTTGACTCTTCTAGACTTATTACCCACCTGGAAGGGTTGCTAGCAAACACCACCTAATAGATTTTAAAATCATGATTCCAGCCTTATGTATGCAAGATGGCTAGACTATTGCATTTAGGAAAGAAAGCTAAAAGCCTAGACTCACTTCTTAGCCCTAAGATAATGATTTGTATGTTATGCACTTGATTAATGCAATAATTTTTTGTTTTTAATGTATTTTGACTCACAATTTTATTAAGGCTTTAGGTATGCAATTTTATGTCTACAATGAGATACAACTAAAAAAGAGTCATACGCCAATATCTTAGGGTTTGATAGCATTTAAAGTATCAAAATTGATAATCTACCATCGCAAGATAGTTATAGTTAGTTTGATAGCTATTTTGTGTTATTAAGTTCCATACCATTCAACAAGAAAGGAACTAACTGGTAATCAAAAGATGAATATGTTGAAAGAAATTAAAAACATCTGAGAAAACCAAGTTCATGCTATAAGTAGAAGGTGATGTCTGGTAAATATTTATCAAACACCCTTACTTGCATAGCCTAAATTTTCTGCTAAGACTGATGAGGCCATCATCACATTTCCCTTCCAACACATGCCAAGATTTCCTTAGAGAAAAAAATTATACTTTCATGCAAAAAATAACATATTGGCATTTAAAGTATCAATATTCTAAAATATCTTAGCTTTTTTATGAATGTTCAAACTTGAAATCACTAGAAACAATGTCATAAAATGACTCTGGAGGGGTAATATCTTCAAATTAAAGAATGGGTACTTATGAAGGAAGTGCACTGATAGCTATGTGTGGATTTTTAATCACTATTTTAACAATCAAATGATGTGGAAACAGCTCAAAGAAATAACCACTACTGAGTTCCTTTAATAAGACAATTTGAAAAAGGTATTATATGCAAATTCCCTTGAAATCACTTGGTCTTAAGGAGAAGACATAAGCAAATGAGCAAATGCAAATGAGAAAACTAACTAAAAAATTGAAAAGAAGAGAGATTTATTTGGTTTGGAAACATTCTCCAACATTCACTATGACTATCATAGAGATATTCCACCAGTCCAAAAAAATGCATAAAAACTACAAATATTTACTCACTCTTCCTTTTATCTCTCTAGTATTCCATTTCTTATTTTTTTATTACTTAAATCTCTATTTCCCATTTTTAGCTTACTTTATATCAAAAGAAAGATAAAATAAAGCCCAACTCTAAACTATTAAAGAAAAATAAAACCATTCTTTATTTATATATGATAATAAAAAATTTATTGATAATTCATTATTATTCTTAATTCCTTAAGAAATCCATTTTAGTTTGACTTCAATTTCTATCCTAGAACTATTTTTAACATCAGCAGCTGACCACCAACCTTAGAGGCCATTGTCTTCACATTGTTGTCCACATAAACCTCGGTTGTTGGCCTCAAAGAAATGCCACCAACCAAAGCCCATAACATGTCCTCGGGCAAAGAATCCCTACCAACCATTAGCTTCTTTGAGTGCAGCTAACCCAACCTCATCTACTAAGTGTATATAGCTCACATTGTTGATATATACATATACTCTACAAAATTATATAACTTTGATGAGTTAATGCATGGTGTTAATGATAAGCACAAGCAAAGAGATTTATATAATTAATTAAAATGTTTTGATCATAATAAAATTGATCAATCTATCAAAATTTCATTGATGTGCAAGACAACAATAGCAAATTGACATGTTTGAGCAATAAGAAAATTGCTATAACTATAAGATATAATTATTATATATGTATATAATGTCTAATTAAACTTATTATATATATATAATATAAAACTATACTTATATTATAATAATTATGTTCTTTTTGTTTAATTACATATACATAAATATCTATATAGTTATGATTATATTAAGAAATGCTACAAAGAATTATGTTTTCCACATCACCTAGAACTTCTGTGATCCCACTCTCCTGCCACTCCTTTTCTCGTTCTCAAGATCATGCTCGCCTCCATCTCATGTCACCTCCTTTCCTAGCTCATTTTTCAAACCCTCAAACTCAAGCATGCGCCCTTCACTTAACCGAACTCCTTCGATCTCTCATAACAACAACAAGCACTATCCCTAACCTATCTCCTTTTCATTTTTTTCACTCATCTCCAATCCAAACCTTTTTTGATCTTGACTCTTCATAGCCTCGTCGCTCTCTCTTGTATTGAGCACCCAATTACTCCACATCACTCTTTAACTCTAGACCGCATGCTCTGGGTTTGCGTCCTCCATCACTCTCCCTAATTAGCACATAGAAGCCCTCAGTAGCAGCCATCCTGACACCTCCTCCCACCACTCTCTTGCATAAAATATCACTACTCTCCTCTCTCTATACACACCTAACCTCATCCCAAAGATCTCCCCTATAGCGGCACAAAACCCCATCCCCTCTCTCTCACAAAGCTAACTCATCATCCCTCTCCTTTTGTAGCACACACATCAATAGACCAATGTTGACCTCCACGTATGATGATAGAAAATTCAACGAAGTATGGATGAAATGTTTTGCAAATCAAAATCAAAATACCCCAATTGTTAGTGAAATGATTGAAATGACTTCTGATTAATAAACAGACTCTATCATTGCATCCAAAAAATCATAATTTACTAAATTGTACATCTCACAATGTGTGACATCGATGGATGGAGAAAATAAGTCATTGATATGATTTCAAACATATTGGAATTTAGGAGGCCACAACAACATCCAAAAAACCTTTGTTCATGAAATTGATTGCACCAATATCATCAAAATGTCAAAATCTAATAAATGAGACCATCTGCAATCAATTCGATTAAACTTGGGCATGTGAGAGTGAACGAATGTGATGTTGCACAATTTGAGTTGAAATCAACTCGATTGATGAATAAATCTCCCAAAAGGCATTCGATAGCGAAACAGACCACACTATTATGACTAAAAGGTTGAAATTACCTAAAGTACACACCCATATTTCCCTCAATTATTGCATGAGAAATTTTGTTGAAATCATACGCATTTTAAGATAAATATTGCACAAATCGAGGCTATCGTAAATCCATCTCACCCCATATGTGAAACCAGCCTATTGACGTGAATCTCATACCTCACATACCTACGCCTTAACATCCAACATCATGCACCTCCATCACAATCAAAATAACTACTTGACCTCCTGCTCTCTCCCATTCATTCACACACAGCCACACCATTTTCTCCCTCCATTATCTCTACATGCCACATCCCTAGTTCTCTCAACTCACACCGCCACCGAGTACCAATCTCTTCCCATCTCCTCAGATGAGCAAATAAGGTGACCTTCCATCCTAGTTCTGATAAAGTTTAGACGAGCCCCATGCTAGCATCCCTCTCTCCCTCAATCATCTCTCTCGATTCCTGCATAACCATCCTGGAACTCCCATCTCACCTCTTTGAAACTCGATGGTTGAATGGCCTTGCTCGATCCTGTCAGATTCCTCCTTACTTAACCCAACAACACACCACTCTCCGCCTCTCTCTAACTCCTTGCTACACTAACTTACACCTCAACTAACCCAAGCTCACCATCATCTTCATGGCTACCGACCCAAATCTAAAACCACCAAACTCTGCCTCAATTCTCTTTCTAATAGAGAAAAATTTTACTCTTTCCCTCCATCTCACTCTAGCTCTCTCTCCTACTTAATCTCTCTAGAAATCCACCCCAAAAATAGTTAAGGAGAAAAAATTTCTCCCCTCGATACATTATGCATGGCCTTGAAACTCATGACACTTGCATCAACATAGCCTATAAATTTTGTCAAGGTATAAACATGAAAATGTTGAAATCACTTATGTACTGCATGTTGTTACAACATGATAGTAAAAATATAAATTAAATACTCTAGTGCATTTTTCCAATTCATCGAGAAAATTTATATTTTGTGAAAAAGCATTTCTTGGCATTTTGGGGAGGAGGACTGTCAATTACTAAAATAAGTACATATACACATCTTTCTTGACATGGCAAGAAAACTTGTATTTGCTTGCAAATACATAAATACATGTACACACCTTTCTTGGCATAGAGAGCAAATTAATATTTTATGGAAGTATGAAGGACCTATATATGCATTTCTTGATTTGATGGGATGACAAATTTTGGTCATAGTGTTTAAACTACCCATACACACCTTTCTTGGAATGATGGGCATGCACAATAGTCCCAATGTAGCCCCCTATAGGGATAATGCTAGAAAGCTATCAAAATATTTTAAATATTGCACTGACAAAGGATCCAAAATAAACTAAAAGAAAATGAACCTAAAACTAAAAACTAAAATCTAAATCAAAAATTAAGTTGTGTAGATACTCGAAGGCCTATGCATGCTTTTTCAAACAGATAGGTTTAAAGACATATGGCCACGATGTTGCAAACACCACCCATGCCCCTTTTTTAGAGGTGAGAAAATCCAACACTCTCGATACAACCTCCTATATGGGGATAACGTTGCGATGCTATCAAAATTTTGTTAAATGAGCTTAAATATATCGAGTCGGATGAGTTGTGCATGCCTCTCCCCATTTATGGTTCAAGTTGTGGTTCCCATTGCACTTTGAGTGGGTGGAGGTACTCACCCAAAATATTGTCATGGGCAAACATCACTACCTTCTGATGTATTTGATGTAGAATGAGCTCGAATGGAGTTTAACTATATATTTTCCATGTTTGCTATGAGGTACCGTTCGATGAAAAGTTCATTTTTGGTGTTCTGATGCGAGTGGTTGACTTGCCGAACAAAGTTAAGAAGTGGCATTCTTAACTTTGTTTTGTTAAGTTTTCAAGTGAGAGGTTGGTGCCAACTACCTTAATTTCTTTTTCGTCATATTAAGCATTTGTGCCAGATGTGAATCGACGAGAGAAGAAAATCCATGACCAAGATCATAGACTAGTTAATGAACATCACACCCTTTCTCTAATATGGTAAGATTCATGATCATTTTCAAAGTAAGATTCCGCTTGTCGACTCGCTTTCTAGTTGTTATCTATCTTGCCTACTCCTTATATCAATTTTTTTGTGTTTGTCAAGAGATGACAACTCTGCCTTCTTTCCCATGAATTCAATAATTCTATGCTTCCTAGACATGTGTGATGTTGGGACCTTACCCATTGAGGTTGGTGGAGGTGAGCAAACTGATGAAGTGGGGTCAACTTCAACCTCATAAAAGTCTAGAAAAAGATCAGAAACTCTGCTCCTTGTCTTCACCAAAGAAAAGTTGGCAGAAAAGACAAGGAGTCGAGTGAAGAGTCTAATTATGAGTAGATTCGAGAGAGTCATATTGCAAATAAGGCCAAGCCGACCAATGAGGCCTTTCACCTTGGTCAGGCAATTTTCTCCATTGACTTGGACAAAAATTTGGAGTCATTTCCTTCTAGAAGATTATCATATTCTGTGATGACTGCTCAAGCTATATCTTGGCAATCAACATATGATATTTGTAGGCATTCTTTCTTGGAAAAGAGAAGTTATTGGCGGTTTTCTATAAGAGCTTATGAGAAGGAGAAACCTATCCACATCAATCCAAATTAGTTAAACTCTAAGGTGAGGCTAGAAAGCAAGAAGAGAGTAAGAAAAGGTTGTGGTGAAATTGACTCGCTTGTCATTGTGCTCAAAGAGCTTGAAAAGAGATCTCCACCATCCGAGGAGTTTCAAAAGGAACTAGAGTTTTCCTCTAGATTCTAAATCTTGTAGAAAAGTTAGAGGAAAATTTTTTACTCATTTAGTATAGCATGTTTATTTGGTTGTCATGTTCTTGATCTTAAAATGTACTCACCATGATTAGATCGACTTTGATGCAAATGATGATGAGAGTAAACTAGTTAGTTTCATTTCTATTTTCCTTGAAATTTTTTTTATAGTCTAGACCTTTTATATAAATTTTATACATTTTCCTACTCATTCATCTAAACAAGCCTTTTCAAATGAAAGGCAACATTTTTTTGCATGGTTTACATCTTGTTCAAGTCCTTTTATTTTGAGAATCTTATTTCTATGAATATGTTGTTTGTCTTATACTTAGTGAAGAAAATTTATCTTTATCCATCTAGATGTTTATTTTCAATGAGTTTTACTGAGGTTTTGGTTTTATGTAATCACTTTATAATTGGTCTTTTACTCATATGAACCATGAGGTGTTGATATTTTATTGAGTTTCAACACAAAGTGTTGGTCTTTTATTTGTGGTCACTTTCATAGTTGTTGATACTTTTGACATTTTTCTAGAGTTGTCAATGTGTTTGTTATTATAGTTGTGATGAAGTATTTACACTTTTATACTAATGAAAAGAGTTGGTCTACACTTTGTCATCATACGAGTGTTGGTCTTTTTCAATGAGTTGCTAGCCTCTCGAGGTTTTGGTTTTACACTGTAATCACTGATTATGGTGAATTGGTCTTTTTACTCATAGTCGCCAACCATGAGGTGTTGATATTTTTTATTGAGTTGTCAACCACACAAAGTGTTGGTCTTTTGTTTGTGGTCACTAATTACATAGAGTGTTGGTCTGATACTTTAATAGACACCTGCAGAGAGTTTCTCTTATGCTAGAGTTGTCAATCACACAAAGTGTTAGTCGTTTATTTATAGTTGCCAATTGCATGAAGTATTGGTCATACACTTTAGTCGCTAATTGCAAAGAGTTGGTCATACACTTGAGTTGTCAATCATACTGAGTGTTGGTCTTTTTGGGGATTTATTCACCCATCCTGCACACACACTCAATCTCTCTCTTTTTTTATTCAAGGATGAGTGCATATCAAGAACTATAAGGAAAAATACTTCTTTATGGAAAGTTATAAAAACATTTATGATAAAAAAATTAAGATGAGCATAAGGATGAGACTTCCCTCATGAGTTGAATTTCTTTAGGTCCCTGGCATTCCAAGTTCTCAGCTTGATTTTGCCCAAGTGATCTCACAGTTGGTGAGTGCATGGACCAGTTTGCTTCTTAATTATGTATGACCTATCCTATGTGTGAGTGAGCTTGCCTAGTGCATTTTGCATTTGCATCCACCTTCTTCAATACTAAGTCTCCCCCATTTAAATGCTTCTCTTTGATGTGGTGATTATAATACTGAGTCATTCACCTCTTAGTTTCTTCTTATCTCAGAGTAACTTTGATTCGAAGTTCTTCCAAAAGTTCAAGCACATCTTCCATTGCTTTTGCATTCTCCTTTATTGCTCACCATTTGCTTGATAAGTCTCGATGGGTGTTAGCTCTCTTTAGCTAAGGAGCTCATACTCCATAGGGAGTACCGCTTATATTTTATGCAACAAGGAGAATGGGGTCTACTAACTGGTAAAGGTTAGAGTTGTTATGAGTGCCCAAAGTAGAAAGGATAAAACATCTACCATTTTGGTCTAACTAGTTTGGCATTTAAAGTATCAACATAGAATAGCTATCAAACCCTAAGATAATGATTGGTATGTTATGCACTTCATTAATGTAATAAATTTTTATTTTTAATGTATTTTGACACATAATTTTTTTAAGGCTTTAGGTATGCAATTTCATGTACCATGAAGTATGGTCATATGATTTGCAAGATTAGTTAGGTTGTTGTTTATTTAGAAAGAAACTAAAGTCCTTAAACCCACTCTCTAAGAGACTAGAGTATGAGTGGTATGAATAATGACTTCGTCTAATGCAAAAATATTTTCAAATTTTATTCAATTTTTGACACTTCATTTGAACAAAGGCTTGAGATTTTATATGCCTATATGCATGATGAAATTGATCATGGGCTAAATCAGTGAGAAAGAGATGTTTTTCAACACAGAGGAGAACTTCAAAGGTCAAGTCTTCCACTATCATGCAAGGATGGAACCCTATGAACAAGTGTGAGATGATATGAATACATGATATTAAACATACAACATTTAGCTAAGGGGTTGTTAAATCTTTGAATTATCTTGATTTATATCCTAAGCTTTATGTGAGGTTATGAATTGTAGAAAATTTTAGTTATGAGTGATTAATTGGGATAGAAAAATTAATTTTATCCTAAGAACCTAATCATATCCAGGCCACACATTCAAACATCAAACATTGAAGAAACTAAGAAAAGCATACGATTTCTATTGTGCAAACTAAACACAACATCAAAAAATTTATAACACTAGCACAAAAGAATAAAAGGTCGGTGCAGTTGAGTACTGTCGTACAACCCAAAAAAAATTTTGTAGCTGAGCTCTACTCTTATACAACCCGGTACTTAAAATAATAATTAAATTTACAAATGAATGCTATGGAAGGTCTTCAAATCTTCATGTCTTCATCTCTTCTTGATTTTCAACATGTCTTTAGTTCTTTGAGGTGGTAGGCTTCAAGGCATCACATGGCACCTGACTAATCCATGGCCAATGCTCATTCTAATCCCCTATATCACTAATCCTAATCCCTAATGTAAAAATTACATGAAAAATAGGAAAAGTAAATCTAACTACACAAAAATATATGTTAGCTAGACATGCCATACAACCTAAGGTTATAGTATAATTTGGACTTAGCACCCTGCACATGGGTAACTAAGCCCATCTATTCTAATTTACATTATGCTTAGAGGCTTAAGCAACTTGCAAGAAAAACATTTATATTTATTTCTACAACCCTTTAAGCATAATCCCCTATAGAAAACATGATTAGACTAACAACGGCCTAACATCTAGTCTTTGCAATGTACACCCTAACATCCAGTCTAAAACATTACATTATAAAACAAAATATACACCAAACCATGCACCGTCCTAACTTAGGACTACAAGTCATCACTTAGCATTCTAATGTGTGTGCTTAAGGCTTGTGTGGTATGTCCTAACTAGGCATCAAGGTTAAAATTTTCTAAGTGTGAAAGGATGTTTAATCATAAGAGGTTTATTTCATTTAAAGTGATTTAATTGATTTGAGAATTTTGCTTAGTATTTTCTTTTATTTCATATGGCCTACACTTAGCAACTAAGTGTTGTAAAGAGAAAAAAGAGGTTTCCCTCTCTCATCCCTATCTCAAACTGGCCCTAAATTTTGAATTCATAAGGTCAAAAGAATCTAATAAAAATGGACTGCCTGCCCCAATGCCTATGTAAAAGGTGTGTGAACTCAGTCCCTTTCTTTACTTCAAACTGACTATATGAAAAAATCGTTGCACTCGTCCCCTATTGTAGACAGACTAGCAGAAATATAGGGGCAAGATCATTCACTTATTGCATAATGAGGCTACTGAAAGTGAAGTCGAAAGTTGGGTTGGAAGGCTGGCTCAACTGGCTGAGCAAATCTTCAAGTTGATAGCGTAATGGTGAGTATCTAATATCTAAAATAAGAAGGATATACGTGCTTCATCCTCATACAAGAATTCACCTATTCTTGCCTAGCTGGAGGACACTCTCACTTCAAGATACTCTAAAAGAGGCATTTCATCTCATAGCAACGTAAGCCAACTATGGTATCTCATCATACAATGTCAATAAGTATCGATGAAAAGGTGCATTGATCCCAGTTCTCTACTTGCTAGCATACTAAAGGGAAAGGAAGAAATGTTCATAATGGAATTTCTCCCCATTATAAAAAGTTGGTGAAAAGGCTAGTGTTTGTTGACTATAATGGAAAGGACAACATGGATAGAGTGAAGTTTGGCAACAAGAGCAAAGGTATCGAAATCATCGAGACCATATGCCCGTCTAGTTCATGGGTGAATCCCTTTGCAACAAGTTGAGTTTTCTATCTTTCAATCGATCCATCAAACAACTATTTGAGAGTATACACCCCCTCCAACTATGGGTCATCCTCTCCCCATCATAAGTAGGGCCTTTCCCTTCAGGCAATGGAACAAGTGAAGTTCTTCCTCCTCTTCAACCATACCCCTTCTCCATTCAGGATTAGCAAGGGCCTCTGATAGAATTTTTTTTGGCTCCCTATTAGAGAGCCTCTATATTTCCTACTTCAACCTTATACCCCTTCTATTATAGCCTCCAAAACTAGCCTTTTTTTTAAGTCTGAGTCTTGATTGGTTGAAAAAAAAGATACTTTCTCTTTCACTACTCAATCAAGTTTCTAGGGACCCAAAGTAAGCTTTACTTGACTGAAGCATTCATTCGGAGTTGCTATGAGACTATCTTGTCAAAAGAATAGAAGGGGTACCTACCATTCCCATATAAGGAATGCTCTGAGTTTGAGGAATAGAACTTCTCTTTCTTCTTTATGAAAATAAGTGTTTGAATATCATCATAAATAAGAGTTGGAATATCATCATGTTAACTATTTTTCATAAACTCACTTGGAGAACTCATCAAATTTGAAAGTTCCCACCTACATAAATAATTCAAATACAAAACTTTGTGGATAATATAGTCAAGCAGTAAGGAAAGTTCTCAAACTCAAATTTTGAAATCTTTGGGAAGTAGAAGCAATCGACACTTCAGGATTTAATGAGAAAAGAACCAGTAACTAACCAGCTATGACAAAAGAGTAATTTGGAAGTGTTTACATCATGACTTTGGGGCCCTGGGTAGCTCAAAATGGAAAATGTAAGAAAGGTGCCCTTTCAAACAAGGAAGAAAGAATTTTTGATCACTGGAGTGAAGCGATGCCCTTCTTATTCTTTTTGAGTTCATGAAAGACTCAAGTGGTATTGACATAGAGAGAACCCTGGATGTTGAAACACATTCAGAAGAGTGTGCCTGCTTACTCTTGTCTTCTCCAAAGAGACTCACTTCTAAGGGAGCAGGGGCTCTCTACATGGAAAGAAGATTCTAGACTAGATTTCCAGAGAAAGAGTTTAGTATCATATAATACAACTAGCACATCATAAGGAAGAAAGGTGAAAGGCATATGTTAGTGAAGATGTGGTCTTTTTAAAATGAACCAAGTGTATCAAGGAAGTGGAAACATGATCTTTGAATCAGAGCCAGGTTTTTTTTCAAGGTACAAATTGAGGAAGGTAGTGAAAAACATAGACAATTGTGAAGGATGAGGATTGTTTATGTTCTTCACCCACAGAGAAGGCTGTAGGAAAGATATCATTCGCTTACCAAAGCCCTATTCCTATGCCTATGCCTCAAGTCAAGTCAAGAAAGAAGCTTAGCAACCATGCATTCTTGTAGCTTTTGATCGAAAGGCAACTGTAGCTCCAAAGACAAAGAGGAAATTTATTATGATTCAAAGGTTGGGAAACATCAAGTGAGAGACAACAAAAGATCTTTACAAGTGGCATTGCCCTTTTGAACCTATTCTACCTTGAAATGTGTTTCCTAAGGGGTCTTTCTCACAACTACTCTCATTCTAATATGAGTTTTGGGATTCTACCAAGTGGATCATATATGATCTAGGATAAGGCCTGGGAGGAACAATTATTCACTTCAAAAATGAATAATGTAGAAATAACTAACTAAAATAAGATATACTACAATGATCTGGTATACAAAAATAGATTAGGGAATACACAAATGAAAGAATGAACAAATATCAAATGAGTAATTCAACATGATTGAAGTTTCGAAAAATCACTTCTCAAATACACGAGGTTAGAATGTCCTTTGGTCATCACAATGAGCTAAGCTAAATGAGCGGCATCGCCATCCACTTATAAGATATCAAATAGAGGGAATACTGTAGCTTCGATCTGTTCCAAGTGGTTGATTTAAACCCTAGATAGGATTGTAAGCAGTTGTAATGGACTTGCTGTAAACACTATGACTAGTAGTGCTATTCTTTTGAGAAAGGCCTAATGCTAGTCATCTTAGATTTTGATCCTTCATCCTACATCCTTTTTCCATCTTTCCATGTGGGTTACACAGGTACTCTTCATGTTCCCTCTGTAGCTACTATCTCTCTGATAGGTGAGGAGGCCTAGACTAAATGGGAGCTCTATCAGTACTCTTTTGCCCTTCAGTGTCAGATGAGTGCTAAGATCTAGGACATTCATCCCCAAAATCCACCACGCCACTCGAAGATTGAAATGGATTTTCAACCGAGAAGGATGATTCTATTTCCTCAAAGCTCAAGATGACATCATCATTTGCTACTACTTTGTATGCTTCACTTCTATAGATTAGTAAGCTAGCACAACCTACCACACATAGAAGCAGTAAGAAAAGAACAAGCACGCTACATGCATGAAGAATAGAGCAAGCAGAGGCAAAGGCACCACCATCTCTACATTGTTTCAATGATCAAGGCCTAGGCAGAGGCAGGTAGTGCAGAAGCGAGGAAGGTAGAAGAATTGAAGTTGACATAGAAGTAGAAATGTGAGTTTTAGCAGTATCCAATGAATTAGTGTCAAAGGAGAAAGCATTTAAAACAAATCCAATTGACCCACCATAGCCGGCATCCCTATAGTTTGAGGAGGCATTCTAGTTTATGTTATGAGAAAAGGCTATGTTTTGATAAAGTGCATTGTCTATTATTCTTAACATCCCTCTCTCATGAAATATGTGCAATAACCTTTTATATATAGTTTACCCTTTGTCCATAAAAACCTTTCAACTGAATATACAAGACAAAGTCAATGATCTATTTTCTCTTTATATTTATATATCTAGTGGAGGGTCAAGTAAAATGAAGCTCGATAGGTGTCCATGCTCAACTAAGAAAAGTTGCATACATGAAAGAGTTGACTCATCAATTGTAGTTCTACCAATTTTATCTTTTTAGTTGAAGAACCCTCAATTTTTTCATCACTTGCAAACCGAAAGTAGTAGATCTAAATGCTTAGCTACGTAGCATCGAGTTAGATCTTAATCAATGGATCCCCATATTCCCAATTTTCTAGCATTAGAATATTCTACCATATTTCTTAATTCAACATTCCATGAGGAGTTTGAAGCTTGTGGGCTGGTGGATCTCCCATTGCTCTTGAAATGGAAAGGCACAAGGCTTAGTGAACACCTCAATAATGCAGTAAATGATTTTGGGGTTACATGTGTACCACCATGGGTCTTCATTTCTAGCCCTCCAAGCTTGATAGATAGCATAAGAAGTTCTAGCCAGCTCTTCTTAGTGGTGCTTTCAAAGGCCTTCAGAAGGTCTTGGAAACTGGCAAAGGATGGCATGTTAAACCCCCAAGAGATGAGAGTTTGTAGAATTTTGTTGGTGAGGGAGCATCTGATCACAATGTGGTCAATATCTTCTTTTGTACATCCCTAAGGCACAACATCTTCAACTAGTCCTCAACATGCACCAAGTGTGAGTTGGTAGTGCTCCCTTCAATAGACGCCACCAAAATTACTTTTCACATGGATGCAACTGAAACTTCTGCAGCCATTGATGATGTGGACTGCTATTGGGGAAGAGTGCTTCATAGGGAAGAGCTGTGAGAGACTTGCCAAAAGGTAGGTGTAGAAGTGATGGTTGATCGGACAACAAATCAACATGCACCACCATCAACAAGGCGAAATATATAGTTTGAAACATCCCATGTTGGTCTTGTCAAAGGAAATCACTCACTTTTGCTCTTCAAGCAACATCCACAAATGTAATACGGAAAGGAGAATGTTGGTCAGCCAAGTTTGGGATAGGACCTCCACATTCCTCCCATCGGCAACTCGCCATCTGATGAGAGGCTTGAGGATGCTGGCACCATTCAGATAACAAGTTTTGGAGTCACCTCTTTCACTTCATGGAGATATATCCTCACCATAGCATTCCGGGCAAGGAGGGAATTAGGGTTCTGCAGAAAATCCCAAGCAAGTTGAACCCTCAAGGGGCCCATCTAGTTGGAGGCTGAATGGAAACCAAGTCCGCCAAGCTTTTGAGGTTGACAAATGGTGTCCCACTCCACATAATGAATGCTCCTCTGTGTAGAGCTTTTGTTCCATAAGAATGCCCTACACAGTTTCTCAACCTCCTATAGCATAGTGGCATTTTGATACCACTAGGAATGGGAAAAAAATGATCCAGCAGTCAATTTTGCTATAAAAGGATGTGAGTTCCTGAGCTTTCTTCCTAGGCTGATTATTGCAAACTAATAGGTACCTTAGGTTAGTTGATGTTCTATCGATGACTCACCAGGAGTACACCACTCTTGCCGATATGAGTCCAGCATTCTCCTTGAGTTGGACAATACTTATTGAATTTATGACTATCCATGTCATTTTCTGGGTATTGGATTAAGCTTCTTAGCCTATCCTGTGGGAACTCTATTTGGATCAAGTCCTTTGTGACCCATTTAGACACTACCTAGTTACTTTTGGATTGGACATTTCACTTTCCTAGTAGCCCCCATGGTTGGAAAAATTCCAGATGCGTAGATTCTCCCCCAAGAATGAGATAGGACTAGTCGATATAAGCTCCTTCTCAGTTTGATCCCTCAAATTAATAGGGTCAATGATAAAATAAACTAAAATAAACAAAAAAATAAAACAAATTAATTTGCTTGTGGATTAGAAATTCAAGCCCCCAAAGGGCCCCTTCTCCCAAGCAGGCATCCTATCTTTAGGTCAGTGTCAATAGAACTCCCTATAAGAATTGCCTGACTACCTGAGTTGAGGTAAAACCCCAGGTCGGTACTCACTCCATAGTCTCCCTTAGGGTGGGTTCAATCTATTTTTCCACAAGCGTTACCCCTATACTCATTCCACTTTAAAAGATGTAAGACTATGATGCATTCTTTCTAGCATGATTGTCGCAAATCAACGGGCATCTTTAGGTCCGGTTTGATTTATTACCCAAAGCAACCAATCACCATAGTGATCTTTTCTAGTGGAAGATGTGAGGTCCCGAGCTTTCTTCCCTTCAATTGATCATTACAAACTGAAAGGCAGTCCTTTGGTCGGATAGCTCTCCCATCGGCTGGGAAGCTACTCCCTTTGATTCAGTAAATCTAAGATAGGTCTATGCTTCTACAAAGCCCCTTCTCAGTTTGATATATCGCAAACCAAAGGAATCCATTAAAACAAATTTAAAAAATGAAATAAATCTTTGACTATCCTTGAGCTAATTTAAGTCCCTCAGAGGCATTCACTCAATAGTCGTAGGTGGATCCATTGCCCAAAGAAATTGATCACCCTTGTGGTTCCTCATCTGTAGAAGATGTGAGTCTCCATGCTTTCTTCTTAAGACTCGATCATTACAAATTGAAAGGCACTCCCTTGGTTGGATAGTCCTACCCCTGTGGTTGGTAGACTACTCCCTTTAGATTGGTAAATCTGAGTTAGATCAAGGCCATCATGGCCCCTACTAAGTACAATTCCTCATAAACCAATGGGATTCATAAATCAAAATAAAAAAAATCTAAAAATGAAATTAATCTTGACTATCTTTGAGTTGATCTAAGTCCCCCAGCAGCATTCACTCAATAGTAAGCCCTAGGTTGGGTTCAATCTGTTGCCTTGCCAATGATCACCCCAACAACCGGTCCCTACTTTAGAGGATGTAAGTCTATTATGCTTTCTTCCTAGTGCATTGCATATCGAAAGTCATCCCTTTGGTTGGCTAGTCCAACTACATGTTTAGTAGATACCCCTTTGGATTGATAAAGTTAGGTCTTACTCCATGGCTCCTACTTAGTGCAACCCATCACAAACCAATAGGGTTCATCTAAAAATTTAAACCTAACCAAATTAAAATAAATTCAACCCTCTTCTCCAATGGAACCAAATCAAATCTTCTTCTCCTCAGTGAGAATCAAATCAAACTTCTCATTCCCTTGTGGATGACTTGAACCGCTTCCCAGTGGAAGGTTCACACTCATCCCTTAGTGGATTCTTCCCTCTCTCTTATGTCTTGCACATAAGTAGCCACATTGCACTAAGCTCTAGATTATTTCTTTTCTTGGGTTAAGGATAGATTGTTTATGTTAGTACTTGTGATCTCTGTTGTTGATCATTTGTCAACACCAATATGTGGTGTCCTTGTCACACACACCCTTTGCCTTTGTTGACCTCATTTTTAGAATGAGCTCTCAACCCCTCCATCTTAGACATAGGACTTCTCTTATACTTTAAGAGTTCCTTTTTCTTAAGTCACATCTAGTGATTAGGTGGACACTCCAACCTAGCCCTAGTGATTTAGAAGATTTAGCCATAGGAATAGGTCATGCCTTAAGGGTGTTAGGAAATTTTCCTACCCTTAGCCTAAACCATTCCTCACTTTCCTTTTTCAAATCAAACTCCAAATCAGTTCTATTTGATTTTCTCCAAATTCAAATCAACTCCATATGATTGAAATCCATGATTGAAATCTATGATTAAAACCCATGATCAAAATCCATCAAAAATTCCTAAGTCCAAATTTTGCCTAAGTCCTTAATTTTCCCTTAAGGACTTAACCAAAATCATGATCAAAGCTAATTCAAATCTTTGAGATCTTCCCATGATGAATTTATATTCCCAATTATATTCACATATATAAATGAAATATAAATTCAAACCCATCAAATCAAACTCAAAATTCAAAATCAACTCATGATTAATTTCCTTAAGTCCTTAATTTTCCTTAACAAAAAATCATGATCAAAACTAAAAAAAACCTTGAGATTTTCTCATACCTCATTTATATTCACATTTATAAATGAAATATAAATGCAAACCATCAAATCAAATTCAAAATTCAAAGTCAATTCATGAATTTTTTTTAAAGTCCCTTTAATTTTCCATTAAAGTACTTAGCCAAAATCAATCTTAAACCTTGATCAAACCAATTCAAATTCATGGGATTTTCTCAAAACTTATTTATATTCTAATTTATATTCTCATATATAAATGAAATATAAATATAAATCAATCAAATCCAATCCAAAAAAATTAAATTCCAAATTTAAAATCCTCAAAATTCCCTTAAATCCTTTAAATTCCCTTTAATAGATTTAACCAAAAACATGATCAAACCTATTCAAACTCCTAGGATTTTCTCAAAACTTATTTGTATCCTCATTTATTCTAATATATAAATAAAATATAAATCAATCAATCAAATCCAATCCAAAATTAAATTCAAAAAAATCCTTGAAATTCTCTTAAATCCTTTAAATTCCCTTTTAATGGATTTAACCTAAATCTTGTTTAAACCACTTAAAATCCTTGAAATTTTCTCATGATCCATTTATATTCTCATTTATATTCACATTTATAAATGAAATATAAATTCAAACAATCAAAACTAATTCCAAAAATCAAACTCAAATAAGCTCAAAATTCAATCTAAGCCTTTCAAGACAAAATCTTGAACTTAGCCAAATCACTTTCAAATAAAGCCAAACTATTGATTTTCTCTCATGGTTCAATCAACCCTGCAATAATGAGCTCATATATAAATCCAAACTTCAATCAAACAATCAAAACCTAAATAAAAAATCAAACCCAAAACCCCTTTCATACTCTTCCTTTGAATATGAAATTTTTAAATGGATCAAAATCCATTTGACTTCAAACCACTTGTAAATAAATTTATATTTCAATCATAAGTCCATATACAAGATCAACCAACTTCAAATCAAGCTTTGACCAAGCCATTTGACCCACTTAGGCTAACTTGACCCAAAGTGACCTAAAGTACTCTTATGAGCGAACTTTTGATCCTAACCAAATTAGATTGAACCAAACTCATATATCCCTCTCATCATGATCAATAATCATCATGGGATGATTAATCAATCAAATTGGGTCAAACCAAGTCAAACCTAAGGGTTGACCAAGTCAACACTTAACCTAAACTGAAACATAACATAGCCATATTCCACCATAGGCCAAATTGATTGAAACCATTGATCTAAGTTCACTCATGACCTATGTTTGAACTTGACCAAGTCAACCTTTGAGCCTAACCTAGCCCATTTGGTCAACTTGACCCAAGTTGACCCATTTTGGCCTAAAGGGTCAAAATGTGTCAAAACTTGACCAAAGCCAAATTGATCCAAAGCCTCAATTAGCCAAGTCCATTCCAAATCACTTGTGGAACTTGACCAAAGCCTCAATTAACCAACTAGACCCAACCTAGCCCAATTGACCTTAGACCCAACATGACTTAAAGGGGTCATGTTGAGCTAAAATTGAACTTAACCCAAATTGATTGGAAATGAAGATACCAATCCACTCCATATGACTAACCAAACCTTACCCTTGACTCCCCAAATAGGTCAATCAAATGGCCAAATAGGTCAACTTGACCCATTTGACATAAATGAAGTCATGTGAGCCAAAATAAAATATATACCAAATTGAACCAAACCGAAGCCCCCAAAATATTTCAATTGGTCATATGAACTTGAACCAACCCTTGGTTTGACCCAATTTGACAAATTCTTCAACTTGACCCAAGTTGACCCATTTTGACCTAAATGGGTCAGTATGAGACAAGCCCTATCAAATGGATTCTAAATTCAATGAAACTTGGCCAAATCTAGTTTGTCCACATAGCCAACATGTCCAAAGTGAACAAATAGGAAAATGACCAACCTACCCCTAGGCCATAGAACAAATTTTGGCCTAATCCATGGGTATTTTGGTCATACCCTCTTCACAATCACTTGAGGCTTTCCTAAAAGCTCAAGGGGACTTAGTGAGTGGTGCACCTACCCAATGGGGTTTAGGTCAGCCTATTTGTTCCATAGACCAAACCTAACCTCCTAGCTCAAAATTGAATTTTCAAACTCCCTCCTAAGCTCAAATTAAGGCGCATGGGAGGTAAATCCTTGGATCAAACTGGCCATGTGCACACTCAAAATTGCCTAAACAACCTCTCTAATCTCATCAATTGGATCAAAATAGCATGGACATTGCTTGTCTGATCCTTCAAGGGGAGATATACTCCCCCTAATTCAATGAAATTTTGATTCACTCTCTTTGTGGAACCTAGAGAACCCATCGAGTACTACTAAGCTTATTATAGATGGATTTGAATTCTATCTCTTTTTTTGCACGTGCAAAATAGGGGAGCTCAATTCAATAGCTAACTTTCTCCACACTTGATCTCCTTCCAATTACTCTTGCACACTCCATCAGAGGGTCAAGTCAAATTGGCCTATGCTTTATCCGAAGTTCTAGAGGTGAGGAAGAGCTAAATTCAATCGAAGTTAAAGCCCAAGTGAAATGGTGTTGGTACACCCATTGATCCACTCAATCCCAAATCCTAGAAATTTCAATAGGGCCTCGTCTCCACCAGACAAAGCTACCTTATCGATCTCGAGTGCTGTTGAGCACCTTCGGTAAGGTATGGAATTATTCGATCACTAAACTCAATATGGAGTGGAGCTTTGTGAAAGAAATCTTCACCTCAATGAATTTTGATGTTGGATTTCCTGTTATATATCTCTAGATGGTGTGGGTTAAATTTTGTGTGATTCCATGATATATCAAGTTTGGATCTCCCCTTAGATCATGGACGGTCCCCATTGTTCATCAGGGAAGAACTTGGCATATCTCAGCCATCCATCCGTGCATTTTAGATGGACAGTTAAGATAATTTAGCATGTTTAGTAATCTGATTTTCCTTTTAAAACCATGGGGGAATTCTCAGCCATCTGATCTTTGATCGGATGGTTGGGAATATAAGCGTGTGTGCCACCACCGCCTTTGTGAGGAGACAACTTAAGTTGTTCCCTCAAGGCATGATGCATGTAAAGTGTGCTGACCACCGCCACTACGCATCACGCCGTGAGCTAAGGATTAAGCAGGGATTAGTTAAGCAATTAATTAATTCCCAATTAATTCAGAGAACTTCTAAAATTCATAATTCCCCTTATAAAAATCAAAAAAATAAAAGGAAAAATGTTATAGAAAGATAATTTCATATAGAATATTTTAAAAATGATTTCAATGGATTTTGATTACTCATTTATCTGAATTTGGGTTTCTTTGGGAATTTAATTAGCTAATTACCCTTTAATTAGGTCATCAATTAATCTCAAATTTCTAGGGTTCATTTTAAGGGATGACCTCTGCCTCCCCTAGTTTTCTTGAGATTTATTTGAGGGCTCAATTGGGGAAATTGCTATCTCATTCCTTAATTACCCCTTTCATGTAATTATGCATAATTAGGGTATGATTAGTGGTTTACCCTATAATTATGGTTGATTAAGGTCAAATCTAAGTAAGAAGTCTATGGAATAATTTTGATGTTCCTCTAAGCTATTCCCTAAACCCCTTCTCTCTCTTTAATCTCCTAATTAAGGGTTATTTCATTAATTGCCCTCTTAATCAATTTTCAAAATTCTAAAGGTTCCAAAACTTAATTAATCTACCATGGGTGGATGCTAGTGTTCAATAGCCTAAGGTCAATTAATGAAATCAATATCCAATTCACATGTGTGAAAGGGTATTTTGAAATTACTTAAGTTAAAGCCCTTAGCTTAATTAACTTTTAATTATGACCCAAATTGCATTAGGCCTTTTCATTACTAGGTGCATTGCAAATTTAAATTCCTTGTGGGTTTTATGTCATCTCATTGGCTCATAACTATTTAGTTAATTCTTCTAAGGTTGTGTAGGTAAGGGTTAATTAAGTCACTTAATGCATACCTTAACCTAATCAACTCATAAAAATGGATCTAATTATCTAAAAATTGAATAGAAATATCAAACACATGTGGGAATGGGTTAGGAATAGCAAACTCATCTCCCCTTTTAAAAATTAAATCAAACTTTAAACTAAACAAAAATCACTTTGAAATTCACTTTGATTTATTCTAAATTTTCTTATTCTATATGAATGTTTTTAAAAATTAAGTAAAGTGAGTTTATTTACATGATTTGATTACTTTGGGACTTTCCCAAACATGTTAAGTTGTATTCCATTTGATTCCATACATTCATAATTTCATTTCTTAAATATTAAAATGAAATTGTTTACTTTATGTAAAACTTGCATGTTTTGGCTAAAGTAGAAATATTAGTGGCTATTATCATTACTAAATCCAAATTATTTTTAAAACTTATAAATGAAATATCAAATCTGAAAGTATGCTACTTATACTTTAATTATAAGCTTGCATGTGAAAGATTATAAAGGTATGCTTAGTATAGGTTTCCTTTCTTTCTTATGTTTGTATAGCTTTGAATAGAAATTTGGTGAAGTATATGGTTCATTTGAAAGAACCTAATGCTCACCTAATTGCATATCCTATTTATCTCTATGCTACCATCTAAGAAAGGTTACCTACATTTGCATACATAAATTGTATAGACAAAAATGAATCCATTAAACAACTTTTGTATTTTCCTTTTCTATTCCATTTCTTTTATATACATGTTTGTACTTAAGGTAAGTGGTATTTTAGCCTGGAGAGGTTGTGAGGCTTTAAGTAGCCCTAAGTAGGTCTTGTACCTTACACCTCTAGTTAATAATGGCATTGCACTCACTTATGCCTTTCATACTTCCAAGTATGTATGTGAAATTTTGGATAAGGAAAACCTTTTCTACTTAAGAAAATTCATGCATATTCAACTTCTAAACTTTTTTCAATGGATTACTTAGCATGCATCATAAAGTGTATTAAATACTCTCATTTTCATGTATAAATATGCTTAGGGTCCATCCATATGCATGTTATATATGTTGGGAAAGAAATGAAGTAATGTGTGTTATGTGAATTTTGATTCATTTTATTTAATCTTAAATTGCCTTTCTTTTGGAATAGGTTTGTTTAGAGTTTTTCTAAACTTAGGATTGATTAAAAGATGTAATCAAAACAATCACCTAAATGAAACTAAAATATGAACCTACTTTAGAAATTACTTAGGTTAGGGAAGGAAAGAGAAGTTCTCTTCTCTTTCTCTCTCTTCATAACTTAGTAATTAATTGTAGGATCCATTTAAACCAAAACAAAACATGAAATAAAATCAACCCAAAATATTTAAACAACAAAAATAAAACCCCCCCCCTATGTTGAACATGTTCTTCACACTTAGAAAATTTGAACCTAAAGCCCTAGCTAAGCATACCACACAAACCTTGAAAACACACCCATTATTAAGTCACCACTTCTAGCCTTAGGTTAGGTATGCATGGTTTGATGTTTATTTTATTTTGTGATATATGTTTTAGACTGGATGTTATGGTGTATGCTCGTAGAATGAATGATAGGACAATCTTAGTCTAACTATTCTTTTCTGTAGGAGATTATGCTTAAGGGGTGCTATCATAAATAAAAATAAAAATGCTTTTGCTTGCAAGTGCTTTATACCCCCAAGAATAATCCATAGGATAGATCGACTTAGTCACCCATGTGTGGGGTGATAAGCCCAATATACATGCTTGGGATTTGTGTGGTGTGTTTTAGCTAACCTTTATTTTGCAGGTGTTAGTTAGATTTCCACTTTTCCTTTTCATGTAAAAATTTATATAATTAGGATTTTTGGAATCTTTCCCTCAGTTGAACAACTCCCTTAATCAATCCTGAAGAAAGATAGGCCTGCCTTCCATCCACAACAGAATAGATAGACTTTTCTGAAAAAACCTGCTAGAAGATAGCCTTTTTAGGCTCTTTAGGCGGATATACCGGATTCTACGAGAGAAAGAAGGCTTGGCTAGCTCGTTAAAGCTCAATCTTGATTCAGGAGTTCACCTACGCCCCTCTAAGGAAAACCAGCATTCATCTTTCAAGCCAATGCAATCCATTCTTGCTTGGAGGAGAGATTTAGAAAAGAAGAATCTATATTCACTTCAAAGTCCAATGCCACCCACATAGTAGGTACGTAACTCAATGAGAAATTTATTTACATGTCCATCAAATGCATCAAGATATCCATTTATTCTGATGTAAATAGTAGCTATCTGGTCTTCCACCATGAGAGGGTTTGATTAAGATTGTTTAAGAAACTCACATAATCATTGGCCTCTTGCCAATTGATTCTGAGTAGCTTTATCTAGATTAGAAGAAAATTGTGCAAAGGCTTCTAATTCTGCAAATTGAGCTAGTTCCAATTTTGATTTGCTAGCTACTTGTTTCATGGTTTTAATTTGAGCTACTGATCTTACTATTGAAATAGAAATACCTACATTAATAGCAGGCCTGATTCCAACAATGAATAGATCCACAGATAAGAATATTTGTCCATCTGTAATAAAAATTACATTAGTCAGAATATAAGTTGAAACATCTACAGATTGAGTCTCTACTATTGGCAAAGTAGTCATACTTCCTTCACCTAAACGAGAACTTTATTTAGCGGCTCTTTCCAAAAGTCATGAATGCAAATAAAAACATCTCTGGATAAGCTTCACGACTGGGGGTCTTCTTAATACATTTGACGATAAGCTTGTGCCTGCTTGGAGAGATCATCATAAATTATTAAAGTATGTCATTCATGGTACATAAAATATTCAGCCAGAGCCGCTCCCGTATAAGGAGTGAGATATTGTAATGTAGCAGGCGAATCTACTATTTCAGCTACCACAATTGTGTATTCCATTGCCCTCCTTCTAGAAGGTAGTCACTACTTGAGCCACAGAAGATGCTTTTTGACCAATAGCTACATAAACACATATTACATTTTGTCCTTTTTGATTGAGAATTGTATCTATGGCTACTGTAGTTTTACCAATCTATCTGTCTCCAATAATTAATTCTCACTACCCGCGTCCTATAGGAATCATTGTATCAATAGGAATAAGTCATGTTTGAAGGGGCTCATATACGGAACATCTCGAAATAATACCTGGGGCAAGAGATTCAATTAACTAAGATTCAAAAGATGAAATTTCACCTCTCCCATCAATAGGTTTAGCTAGAGCATTTATGACACGACCCAAAAAAGCCTCACTCACAGGGATTTGAGTGATTCTTCCGTTGCTTTTACTGAGCTTCCCTTTTTTATCATCAAACCATCACCCATTAATACAACACCAACATTATTTGATTCCAAATTCAGAGCAATACCTATGGTACGATCTTCAAATTCTATTAATTCACCTGTCATGAGTATTTATATCATTCATGGGTGCAGCTAACGCTCCATGAGGTAACTTTATGATTTTCCAAGGTAAAAGAGTGCCTGATCAGTTAGAAACAAAAATAAATAGAACACTGTTCCAGTAAAAGGAACACAATGACCATACTTTTCTATAATCTGAGTTTTTCTCAAGTCTTGAATAAATTCAAGGACATATTCAAAGAAATTCTGACCATCGGTCGGAATGGTTTGTGGATTCCGAATAACTATGATGACTGAACCTAATAAGATAGTAATTACAACCCAAGAAGTGATAAGTACTTGGGCATGAATTTGTAAACCTCCTATTTTCCAATATAAATGTTGGCCTACTTCTACACCTGATATATCATATAACCCTTTGAGTGTTTTAATGAAACATGGTATAACATTCATATTGTCCTCTAACAGAAATAGAACTTCAAAAAAGTAATTATTTTGATTCAACCATATCTTTCTCAATTCATCTACATTCATTCATGAATTTAAATTTTTTGAATCGTATATTTCAATTACTAAGAAATCACATAAAAAAATACCAATCATTTTCTCTTTTCAATATTATTTGATAGTCAAAACATAGTTCAAACTCCAAAATATGCAAACCAAAATAGTAACAATCAAAGAGAGTTAACAAAAAAAAACTAATCTTCTTATTTATTCTTCTTAATGATAATAGTAATGATAAGATAATCAACCATTTTTTATATAACTCGAATGACCCTCACAAATTGTAGATACTAATTTGGTAAGAATCAATCGAATCGAAGCTATAGCATCATCGTTGGTCGTAATAGAAATATCTGCAAGATCTGGGTTACAATTTGTATCAATTAAACAAATCGTTGGAATACCCAAAATGGAACATTCTTGAATAACCATATATTCTTCTTGCTGATCAACAATAATTACATATCGCAATCATATATTTGATCCACCCATATGCTTGCAAGGTAGATGTCTTTCACTTCAACATTGTTGCATCTCCTTTGGGGAGATAATTGAATTTCCCCATCTTTTGTTTCATTCTTAAGTCCCTGAACTTCTGAAGTCTTGTCTCTAAGTATACCGATTTGTTAACATACCACCAAGCCATTTTTTATTAATATAATGACATCGAACCCTTATTTCTATTAATGTTACTAAATCCCATGCTTTCTTTTTGGTGAGAACGATTAAGTTTTTTTTCCCCTACTTGCTGCATCAAAAACTAAATCGCAAGCTTCTGATAAAAAATGAGCTGTTATAGTAAGATTTGTAATATGAATACCCTCATGCTTTGCAGAGATGTAAGGAGCCATTCTAGGATTTCATTTATTAGTACCATTACCAAAATGAACTCCTGCTTCCATCATTTCTTCCAAATTGATGTTCCAATATCGTCTTCCCATTTTCCCACACTTTCTCTGTTTCTTTTTTTTCAAAGAGATTCAATACCCTATGAAATAAATAATTGTTTCGACGAAACCTTCTACCAAGATTGACCAATGATCTGTGACCTAAACCATGAATTTCATTCTTTATTTTTTTGTTTCATTGATTACGAAATCCATAATTGGACTGGAGAGTTAAAGTAAAAAAATGAACCTCTTGTTAAGAATTAATTAATTACATTATATAAATGATTGGTCTGATGTCTCATGAAAATTGTTTGGAGCACAAGAACAAAATAATTCTCTATGGTATAACAAAATATCTCTCATTTCCAACTCGAATAAATCCTTCCATTTAATTTTCAAATGAAAGTTTTTATCTTGCTTTGAATGATGTACTAATTTGTTGAATTTGGTACCAATCGGTATAATCCCCCCAGAACAACATTCTCTTTCAGGCCTTTCAACCAATCAATACGACCTCATAGAGCAGCATTTGCTAAAACTTGAGTAGTTTCTTGAAAACTCACTTTGGATATGAAACTTTGAGTATTCAGAGATGACTTCATTATTCCCAATAAGATTATTCGATAATAGATCGCTTCATCCAAAATGCACCCTGCTCGCTCTGCTGGCAACAATCCAATAAATTCCCCAGATAAAAAAATATTAGACATTCCATCTTCTAAAAGCAAAACTCTTGATGTTACTTGACATACAATAATCTCTATATGTCTATTATGGATTTGTACCACTTGAGATCGACAAACCTTTTAGTTCTTATTAACCAAAGAGATATGACTTTGGGCTATGATTAGTTCAACTCCAATCATGAATCCCCAAGGGATCACAAGAATCCTTCGGATACGTTCATCCTAACCTTCCATTCCTCTTTCGAGGTTCATCGATATTGAATTTATTGAATGAACTTCTAAGATTTGTTCCACTTTTGGAAGACCTTGCGTTATGTTACCATATCTCAATTTTTCATATATAAATGTAATTAATGTGTCTCCTTCATAAAAGATTTCTCCATAATGGCCATGGACAATTTCCTGGAGTGACCAAATAGGCTTAGATGATCTTATAACTAAAGAGTCAACATGAACAATGAAAATTTGACCAAATTTTTTTATGAGTGATCCATATTTCAATAGACATGCATTTTCACAAAGGAATTGTCCAAGGCTAATTATTGTCCAAGCCTCTTCACAAATTCTTGATGGAGAAAACACTAATTCAAATGGAATGAATTCCAAATGATGTTACTGCATAGATCAGGATTATAAATCCTACTATTTCCATCTAGGAAATAGTATTGAAATGGAAGTACTTGAAGCACTTGAAGTCTTTGAAAATTTTCAAGTAAAAGTATTTCTTTAAAAATACTTGATTATAAGTTCTTAAATAGTAAGATGAACAAAGATTTACTATTTTATAATAGTACCAAAAGGACCCAACAAATCCCTAATTGGAGTCATGGGATCGATCCTTTATCACATTATTATATCTCGAGGTATTGAAGGGACAAATTGAGAGCAATTGGATGATGACAAAATTATGAAAGATTGGCATTCCTTATTTTGATTCAACAACATACCAAAAGTTCCCTTATGTTGGGGAAATGATTGAATCTTTGCCTTGGAATCAAAAGGATTTCTATAGATACAATCTAATTCATTATTGGAAATCAATCCTAAACCTGGCGTATCATACCTTTTTTTGGTATGAATGAAATATATTAACCACTGAGATTGTAGAGAAGGTACTAATATTACGGGTTTATGCATTTCAGTAGAAAGACCTAACGTGGAAAAACCTTGGGTAAAAATAACACTTGGTGCAGTTATTGCACTTAAATCATTTTTATGATTTCCAAGATACAGAATCATATGAATAATGGATAAACTCCATGAAAGGAAGATTAACAATTTGTATAAATTACTTAAAGGAAAATGTTCCACAGAAATCCAATAATAAAAAAACCTATTATAGAAAAAGTATCATCCCTTTTTTTGACGAATAATAAGTTCATCAAATGAATTAGAATCACAATTGAGATGATTGAAAAAGAAATATAAGTTAATATATGTCCTAAAGTCACAAATATCATAAAGAAGATTCCCTTTTAAATAATTAAAATCAGGGAGGGGATTAAATAGAATCTCAAATTGATTATTTTTTATATTTTATATTCTATTAGATCTATTGTGTCTATATTATTCTATAATATTAATATTGAAATATTAAGAATTAATAAGAATTCTTATTTATGCCTTATGCCGCCATTTGGACTTGAACCAGATGCTCTAGACCGCTTCCTAAGAGCGGTCTACCAATTTCACCATGGCTTTACTTTAAATGATAATAAGAAAATTAATGTTGTATTGTCAATATTCAATAGGGTTTAGGAAACAATGAAGAAAGATGCATTTCCATTCATATGGAAATGTTCAATATCAATAATTTCAATATCAATAATATTTAATTAGTATCTTCATCTTCGTAGATTTAGTTTTAAGAATCAATTTTTTCATACTAGAAACCTAATTCTTATTTAACCTGAAAAATCAGAACTCAAAAGTTTCATTCTCAATCAGGGTATAAAATTCATAATTTTTTTAATGATTTTGAGACCCAACACCTTAGTATAAAGTTGAATGAAATATTCAAATTCTTCCTTTTCTATCATACTTGTCTATCGTAATTGTGCTTTTCAAAATAGAAAAGCGCAATTCATAGCAAAGAAAAAACAATCTCACAAATTGAATATCAATCAATATAAATTTCAATAATTGAAATAAAATAATTTCAATAAATAGAAATAAATAGAATATAATAAAAATATAGAAAAAACTATAAAAAATAGAAATATAAAAAGACTATAAAAAATACTTTGTACTTTGAATCAAGTAGATAGAAAGATTCTTATTTTTCATATTACCTAGTTCTAACTAATAAGGAGAAGTGAAATATAATACATTAGTAAAATTTAATTATTTGTCTTCCAATTCAAAAATGGAAATTTGGAAGTTCTTTGAAACATGTCAATTAAGATTTTTACAAGACTTTTTTTTGTCACACAAAAAAAATTGTTTGACTTTTTGGGGGAAATAAATCTAGCTAAAGAAAAAGCTTTTATTGCCTCTAAAGATCCTTTTTTTCCAAAGATTTTTATGAATATGCTTTTTTGACATAGAAGTACGTTTTTTGGAACTGCCATTCAAAAGTTAAGTGACTCATTTTTATCATTGTATGTGAAAGACATATATTGTTGAAAAGAAATTTCTTTTTATTAGTTATTATCTATACTTAACTCATTCCATAAATTTAAAAAAAAAACTCAATAATAATATCATAACATACAAATAGAAGAAAAAAGAATAAAAGAAAATAAATAAGAAAATAAAATAGAAAGCGATAAAGAAATCTGTAACTAAACTTTAATATAAATTTAATAAATCTATCTTAAATATAATCTTAAATATAGAAATATATCATATATCTCTATATTAGACAATTAGAATATAATGTAAAGGTAAAATCCAATTATTCAAAATCTCATATGATGTCATATTATTTCTTATTTAAAAAATATCTTTCTTTTATAGAGTTTGAAGTGAATGAATAACGTAAGTAAGAAATTTGACTAATTCTTTGATCATATTCTTTGATCTTTGACCAACTAATTGCAACTTTGATTTGAAATATTTCATAAAACAAAAAGTCATAATTCCAATATTTCTATTTTTGTATTTGACCTCTTTCATAATTTTTTATTATTATTTTGTTCTTTTTAAAAGAGATAAAGAGATAATAATTGGTGAATCAGAAATAATTATAGGAAAAAAGAATAATTTGTTTTCTTATGGAATATACATATAAATATATAGATATATCTACGAGACTTTATTACTTACTTTAGAAATAGGTTCACTTATATGTATCCTCATGAATCGAGCAATCCTGTGTTATTTCCTCTCCTTGTATTAGTACTATTCACTTTGTTCATTGGATCAATAAGAATCTCTTTAATGGAGGAGTGAGAGATTTGGATCTATTATCAAAATGGTTAACTCCATCAGCAACCCTTTTTCATAAAAAAATGAATTCTTCTGAGGATTAGTATGATTTTTGTCAAATGCTTTTTTTTCAGTAAGTATAGCTCTTTTTGGACTATTGATATCATCTATTTTCTATTGATCTATTTATTCATATTTCAAAATTTTGGGCTTAATTAATTTATTTTTTAAAATAGGTCCTAAAAGGATTATTCTGGACAAAATAAAAGGTGTGATATATAATTGGTCATATAATCATGGTTATATAGATATTTTTATACTGGTATTTTTACTATGATATAAGAGGGTTAGCCGAGCTAATTAAGTTTTTTTATAAATATATAATTGATGGAATTCTAAATGGAATTGGTGTTGCAAGTTTCTTTATTGGCCAAGGAATAAAATATATAAGAGGTGGACGAATCTCATCTTATTTATTCTTGTATTTTTCTTATGTTTCAATTTTTTTATTCATTCTTTTCTTTTAATATTCTTTCAGTCTTTCCAATTCCCAACTCTCTTGATGGGTCTCTAGACCATCGGTATAAGACACCATCCATGAGGGTGTAGGAGAGAACTCTCGAATTTACTTGATAGGCTTGAGATTTGTCTTGAGGTAGTTTCCTAGTGTAATCAATGAAGGGTTGTCTCCAATCCACCTCCTTGTTCTTTTCAGCAACGATAATCTTCCCTTCAATAGTATATTTATTGATGAGTCCATCATTAATGAGAGGAAAGACTTGCCTATTGTGAATCTCTATCGATATAGACTCATCTTTCAGACACGATAACTCTTTAGCGAGCTTGGCTAAGGCATCAACTATGATAATTTCTCATCGGGGAATTTTATAAATAGTGACCTCTAGATTTGAGCTAGTAACTCCATGGTGTACTTATGGTAGTGACGGAGTTTAGGCTTTAGGACCTTATAGGACTTAGCGATCTAGTTGACAACTAGCTATGAATGCCCAAAGATATTGATACTCTGAATACCTAGTGAGATGGCTAGCTCTAGACCGATGATTAGTGCCTCATCATATCACGATCTAGTGTGAGGAGGACTATCCCTACCCCTGTCTTGCCTGAGAGAGTGGACTATGGTTCTTATCGAGGAAGCTTCAAGTAAAAAATAAATAAATAAAATAAAATTAATAAAAAATCAATAAAAAATAAATTAAATAAACCTAAACCTATCGGTTTACTTAATTTAAAAAAAAACCCTAAACACAGGACCCTAAACCCTAAATACTAAATCCTAAACCCTAAATGTGCAACTATTAAACCTAAACCCTAAACACTAAAACCCAAACCCCAAAAAGCCATAAACCCTAAGCCCTAAAACTAACCATAAAACTTAAACCTTAAACCCCAAGCAGTAAACTCTAAAACCCTAAAACCTAAACCCTAAACCTGAAACCCAAAATCCCTAAACCTTAAACCCTATGACCTAAACCCTAAACCCTAAATCCTACAACTCTAAACCCTAAACCATAAACCTCAAACCCTAAACCCTAAACCCAAAGCCCTAAACCCTAAAACCTAAACCTAAAATAAATAAAACCAAAAAATAAAATAAATAAAAAACCTAAACGTAAATAATATAAAAAAATACAATTAAAACCTAAACAAAAACTTAAACCTAAACCTCTACCTAAACTTACAAATAAAATAAAATAAAATAAATAAATATTAAACCAAAATAAAATAAATAAAACCTAAACTAAACTAAAATTAAAATAAACCTAAAATAAAAAAACCTAAATAAACCAAACTAAATAAAATAAAATAAAATAAACCTAAAATAAAGTGAAATAAAAACTAAATTAAAACCTAAATTGAAAATATAATCTTAAAAATTAAAATCAAAAATAAATAAAAATAAAACTTAAACCCTTAACTACAAAAAAACTTTAACATAAAATAAACAAAATAAAATCAACCTAAACCTAAACTAAAATAAACTAAACTAAAATAAATAAAACATAAACCTAAACTAAAACCCAAACCCTAAGCTAACCCTAAACCATAAACCCTAAAACATAAAAACCTTAAACCCTAAAGCCTAAACACTACTAAACCCTAAACCCAAAACCCAAACCCTAAACCATAAACCCTAAAACCCTAAACCCTAAAACACTAAACCCTAAAACCTAAACCTAAACTAAATAAAACCTAAAATAAAATACATATAAAAACACCTACCTAAATATAATAAAAGAATAAAATAAAATAAAACCTAAACTAAAACCTAAACCTAAACCCAAAAGTAAAATATAAATAATAATAAAATAAACTAAAATAAAATAAACAAAAAAACCTAAACTATACTAAAATAGACTAACCTAAGAATAAAAAACCTAAATAAAAAAACTAAACACAAATAGAAATAAAATAAACTAAACTCAAATAAAATAAAAAACTAAATAAAACCTAAACCTAAAAATAATAAACCTAAAAAAAATAAAAAATAAAAAACCTAAACCCTAAATTAAAAAAAAACCTAAACATAATATATAAAATAAAATAAACAAAATAAAATAATCCTAAACTAAACTAAATAAAAAAAAACAAAAATAAATAAAACCTAAACTAATCCTAAAATAAACTAAACTAAAACCAAAACCTAAACTAAATGAAATAAAATAAACTAAAAATAAACTTAAATTTAAAAATAAAATAAACCAAAAAAACCAAAAATTAAATCCTAAACTTAAACCAAAAAAAAATAAAAAACCTAAACTTAAAAATAAAAAAAAATAACACCTAAACATAAAAAATAAAAAAAATAAAACTAAACTAAAAAATAAACATAAACCTAAACCTAAACCTAAAAAAATAATCTAAAATAAAAAACAAAACCATAAACCCTAAGTATTAGCCCTAACCCTAAACCCTAAACTAACCCTAAACCATTAACCCAAAATCTTAAAAACCCTAAACCCTAAATCCTAAACTAGCATGTAACCCTAAGCAAATCCTAAACTCTAAACCCTAAGCCCTAAACCCTCAAAACCCTCAACCCTAAAGCTTAAACACTAAACCTAAACCCTAAACCCTAAACCCTAAAACATAAACCTAAACCTAAACTAAAATAAACTAAATTAAAATAAATAAAATCTAAACCAAAAATAAATTAAACATAAACCTAAACCTAAACTAATTAATATAAAATAAACTAAAAATAAACATAAACCCAAACTAAAACATAATACCTAAAAATAAAACTAAAATAAAAATTTATAACCTAAACTTAAAAAAATAAAACAAAACCTAAACCTAAACCTAAAAATAAAAACTAAAACCTAAACCTAAAAAATAAAATAAAAATATAATTAAACTAAAAACTATACCTAAACCTAAACCTACACCTAAAAAATAAACTAAAATAAGTAAACCTAAAATCAATAAACTAAATGAAATAAAAATAAAAATAAACTTAAATGAAAATAAAAATAAAACTCAACTATAAAATAAACCTAAATCTAAAAAATAAACTAAAATAAATAAGCTAAATTAAATAAAACTAAAAATAAATCTAAATAAAACAAATATATATACTAAATTAAATAAAAAATAAACTAAATAAACCTAAACCTACCAATTTACTTAATTTTTAAAAAAAATAAAAATAATGATAACAAATAAAAGAAAACATAAACCACTAAACCCTAAACCCTAAAACCTAAAATCATAAACCCTAAAGCATACACCATAAACCCTAAAACCCTGAACTCCAAACTAAAACCCAAATGTAAAATAAAAACAAAATAAACCTAAAATAAAATAAAATAAAAACTAAATAAAAACCAAACCCAAAAAAATAAACCTAAAAATAAAACCTAAAATAAATAAATGTAAAACCTAAACCCTAAACTAAAAAAAACCTTAAACTAAAATAAATAAAATAAAATCAAGCTAAACCTAAACTAAAATAAACTAAACTAAAATAAATAAAACCTAAACCTAAACCTAAAATAAAATAAACCTAAACTAAAAACCCAAAACCCTAAGCTAACACTAAACCCTAAACCGTAAACCATAAATACCCTAAACTCTAAAGCCTAAACACTAAACCCTAAACCATAAATCCTAAACCATAAGTCCTAAAACCATAAATCCTAAATCCATAAACCCTAAAACCCTATATCCTAAACCCTAAACCCTAAACCCAAAACCCTAAACCCTAAAGACCAGAAAATAATAACCTAAACTAAATAAAACCTAAAAATAAAATATATAACAAAACCTAAAAATAAATAAAATAAAATAAAACCTAAACTAAAACCAAAATGTAAACCTAAAAAAAATAAAATAATAATAATAAGCTAATATAAAATAACTAAAAACCTAAACTAAACTAAAAAATAAACTCAACCTAAGAATAAAAAACTAAATAAAATAAAAACTAAACGTAAAATAAAAATAAAATAAACTTAAACTAAAACAAAATAAAAACTAAATAAAAACATAAACCTAAAAAATAAATAAAAACTAAAACCTAAACCCTAAACTAAAAAATACCTAAACATAAAATAAATATAAAATAAACTTAAAACTAAACTAAAATAAACTAAACAAAAATACATAAAACTTAAACCTAATCCTAAAAAAAAACTAAACCTAAACCGAAACCTAAACCAAAACTAAATAAAATAAAATAAACTAAAAATAAACCTAAATCCAAACTAAAAAATAAAACCTAAAAATAAACTTAAAAAAACCTAAAACCTAAACCTAAAATATTAAATAAAAACCTTAACCAAAACCTAAAAATAAAAAATTAAACCATATCCTAAAAAATAAATAAAAACTAAAACTAAACTAAAAAATATAAACCTAAACCTAAACAAAAAAATAAACTAAAAATAAAGAACCTAAAATAAAATAAATAATTTTAAAATAAACAAATTAAAGTAAATATAAAAAAAAAATCTAAAGAAAAATATAAAATAAACTTAATAAATTAAATAAACCTAAACATATCAATTAACTTAATTTTAAAAAAAAACCCTAAACCCTTAACCCTTATCCCTAAAACTAACCCTAAACCTACAACCCTAAACTCTAAACCCTAAACCCTATACACTAAAAACCTAAAACCCTAAACCTAAACCTAAACCTTAAACTAATTTAAACCTAAACAAACTAAACTCCTAAACTAAACCTTAACTAAACCCTAAACCTAACCTTAACCTTAAACCTAAAAACCTAACCTAAAACCTAAAATCTAAACTCCCTAAACCCTAAACTTAAAACCCTAAAACTAAACCCTATAAACCTAAAAGCAAACATAAACCAACAAAACTTAAAAAAATAAAATAAATAAAAAAACTAAACTTAAATAGAAAAAGCTAAACTTAAAATAAATAAAATAAACTAAATAATAATAAAAAAATAAACCTAGATAAAAGCGAAGAAAAAAATAAACTAAATAAACTAAAAAAACATAAACCTATCGGTTTACTTAATTTTTAAAAAAACCCTAAACCCTAAACACTAAACCCTAAACCCTAAATCCTAAATCCTAAAGCCTAACCCCTAAACCCTGAAGCCTAAAGTTATAACCCTAAACCAACAACACTAAACCCTAAACCCTAAACCCTGAACCATAAATGCTAAAAAATAATAAACCATAAACCCTCAAATAACACTAAACCCTAAACCTAAACCTTAAATAGTAACCCTAACCCTAAACCCTAAACTAAACTTAAAACATACACCCAAAACCATAAAAACCCTAAACCATAAAGCCTAAATCCTAAACCCAAAACTAAGCTACAACCCTAAGCTATCCCTAAACTCTTAACCCTAAAACCTAAACCCTAAAAATCCTCAACCCTAAAGCTTAAACAATAAACCTTAAACCCTAAACCCTAAAACCTAAATGTATACCTAAACTTAAAAATAAAATAAAATAAAAATAAAAACTAAGCTAAAATAAAATAAATAAAAACCTAAACGAAACTAAAAAAATAAAAAAATATAAATAAAATAAAAGCTAAACCTAAAATAAAAATGAAAATAAATAAAAATTAAATAAAAACCTGAACCTAAAAAATAAACCAAAAATAAATAAATAATAAAATCTAAACCCTAAAATAAAAAAAACTTATACTTAAAATAAAAATAAAATAAACCAAAACTTAAACTAAAATAAACTAAACTAAAATAAATAAAATCTAAACCTAAAATAAACTAAAAATAAACTTAAACCTAAGCTAAAAAATAATACCTAAAAATACACCTAAAATAAAAACATGAAACCTAAACCTAAAATAATAAAACTAAACCTAAACCTAAACCAAAAAATAAAAACTAAAACCTAAAATTAAAATAAAAATAAAAATATAACTAAACTAAAAATTAAACTAAAATAAATAAACCTAAAATCAATAAACTAAACTACATAAAATTAAAAATAAATATTAAATAAAAAAAATAAAAAATAAACCTAAAACCTAAACAACAACAACAATAGTAACAAGAAGCCTTTATCCCACTAAGTGGGGTCGGCTACATGAATCCTTCGTCTCCATTATGTCCAATTATGTGTCAAATTCTCATTTAATTTAAGTATACTGAGGTCATTTTTTATACATCTTAACAAACTCTTTTTAGGTCTACCTCTACCTTTCTTAACATAAGGCAAATCTAATGCATCTACTCTCCTAACTGTCAGATGACCATTATTTTATGTGGCCAAACCATCTAAGGCGACTCTAATCTTATCTACCACTGAGCTACTCTAACTTTTTTCAACATAACATACTCATTTCATATTTTATCTCTAAGAGTAAAGCCACTTATCCACCGAGCAACCTCATCTCTCAGTAACACTAACTTAGTCTTACACTTCTTTTATTGGCCAACATTTTGCACCATAAGTCATTGCATGTCTTACCATCCATCTTATAAAATTTTCCTTAAGTTTAAGTGGAACTTTTCTATCACACAACCTAGATGCATTCCTCCACTTTAACCATCCAACTTGAATTCTACTAATAACATCTCCATCTATTTCACCTTAATTTTGAACAATAGTGCCTAAATATCTGAATCGCTCACTCTTATTAATGACTTGTTCACCTATTGTCATAACACTAATACAAGAACTTCTACAACTAAAATTGCACTCCATATATTCAGTTTTAGATCTACTTAAATGAAAACTGTTAGACTCTAATGTTGACCTCCATAATTTAAGTTTCTCTTAGACTCCTTCTCTAGTCTTATCAACAAGAAGAATGTCATCAGCAAAAAGCATACACTAAGGTACTTCTTCTTGTAAGTTCCTAGTAAGAACATCCATAACTAAAGCAAAAGAAAAGGGCTTAAAGATCTTGATGTAATCCAACCAAATAGTAAAATATTTTGTCAATCCTCCTTCGTTTGGACACAAGTAACAGCTCTAATATACATATCCTTAATGACTTGAATATAACCAATATTAACTCATTTCTATTCTAGAACTCTCCAAAGAACATATCTTGAAACTTTATCATAAGCTTTCTCTAAATCAATAAATATCATATGTAGATCCTCCTTACTTTCTCTATACTTCTCCATCAAACCTCTTAACAAATGTATAGCATCCATAGTAGATCTACCTGGCATGAAACCAAATTGATTGTGAGAAACTTTTGTATCACATCGTAACCTATGCTCAATACTCTCTCTCATAATTTTAATGTATGACACATTAACTTAATTCCTCTATAATTTGTGCATTCTTGTACATCACCTTTATTCTTAAATATAGAACCAACAAACTTTTCTCCACTCATCCGACATCTTTTAGTCTTTAAAATAACATTAAAAAAGATTTGTAAGCCAAGAAATTCCTTGATCTCCTAAACATTTCCACACTTCTATTGAATATCATCGTCATTACTATTTTTCCACATTTCATTTTCTTTAAAGCTTCTCTAACTTCATATTTACTAATAATGATGATAAAATAAAATTCTCTATTTTTTTTAGGATATTAAGGTTGTTAAATCAATCATACTTTCAGATCCTTCATTGAAAAGTTTATCAAAATACTTCATCCACCTATTTTCAATATCCTTTTCTAAGAAAAGCACTTTATTATTTTCATCCTTAATACCCCTCACTTGAACTAGGTCTTTACTTCTCCTATCTCTTTGGTTGGCTAACTTATACATACATCTTTCACCTTCTTTGGTATCTAATCTATCATATAAATCACTAAAAGCTAAATTTTTTGCATCATATATTACTTTCTTAGAATCTCTACAGCCACTTTATATCTTTCCCAATTCTCCATGTTTTTACATCTAAACCAAGTTTTATAACAATGCTTCTTATTTCTTATCTTTTCTTGCACACTGACTCCACCACCAACTATTTTATTAAAAGAAGCTTTTCTTTTGATTCTCCAAGCACATTTTAGCAACTTTCTTAATTTTACACATGCTACTTTTTCTCACATAACATTAGCTTCCTTATGAATATCCCAAATTCTAAGCTCTTAGTTGTTTCTTAAAAATATTTTATTTGTTTCTTTAAGTGTCCCATCTAATCCTAAACCTAAACCTAAAAATTAAACTAAAATAAATAAACCTTAAATAAATAAACTAAACTAAATAAAATTAAAAATAAACCTAAATAAAAATAAAAAATAAAATAAACTAAATAAACCTAAACCAAATAATTTAATTAATTTTAAAAAATAATAAAATAATAAAAACAAATAAATAAACCCAAACCCCTAAACCCTAAACCCTATACTCTAAAACCCAAAACCCTAAACCCTAAACCATAAACCCTAACACACTAAACTCTAAACCTTAAACCATAAACCCTAAACCACAAACCATAAAAACTATAACCCTAAACCTAAACCTCAAACCCTAAACCCTAAACCCTAAAACCCTAAAAACCTAAACCTAAACTAAATAAAACTTAAAAATAAAATAAATAACAACACCTAAACCTAAATAAAATATAAAAACAAAATATAATAAAAACCCAAACTACCTAAACCTAAACCTAAAAAATAAAATATAATAAAAAATAAAAACTAAAATAAAATAAATAAAATAAAAGTTAAACTAAACTAAAATATAAAATAAACATAAAAATAAAAAACCCAAACAAAATATAAAATAAATAATGTAAATCAAAATAAATAAAATAATAACTAAATAAAATGAAACCTAAAATGAATAAATAATAAACCTAAACCCTGACTAAAACCTAAACCTAAAAAATGATAAAGAATAAACATAAACCTAACTAAAATAACTAAACTAAAATAAATAAAAGCTAAACCTAAACCTAATAAATAAACTAAATAAACTTAAAAATAAATTAAATTAAACCTAAACTAAAAAAAATAAAACCAAAATTAAATAAAACCTAAACGTAAAAAAAAATAAAATAAACCTAAAATAAACTAAGAATAAAAATAAAATGTAACAAAATATACTAAAATAAAACTAAATAGTAAACCTCAAATAAATAAACAAAACTAAATAAAATAAAATTAAACCTATAAATGGATGTTAAAAGAACTAAAATATAAAATAATCTATAAACTGTCTTTGCTTGCTTTAAAAGCCAAGCCTAAACCCTATCTGAGCACTAAATCCTACATTAAACCTAAACCCTGGGCTTTAAAGTGACCTAACCTGCCACCAGAAAATATCCTAGGCCAGGCCCTAAATTGACTAGCCACTGACCACCACTGACCCTACCTCCCAACTACTGATAGTCTAAACCAAACTAAAATCCTGACCTAAAACTGAGCCTAAAACCTGAGCCCTCCACTGGCATGAGCCCTGACCCTAAAAACTCTAGAGCCCAGGCCACTACCCTGGGCCCTAGGCCACAGGCCAGACCTAATAGAGCCCAAAAAAACTGACAAACCAAAACTGAAACCTGAGCCCTATATTAAAAAACCTAACAAATGATAAAACCTAAGAATAAAATATCTCACTAGGATTTTAAATTTATAATAATCTAAACTAAAACCTAAACCTAAACCTAAAATAAAAAATAAAAAATTAATAAAATAAATTTAAATAAATAAATATAAACTAAACTAAAAACAAAAGATAAAAGACCAAAATAAAATTAAAACTAAACATAAAATAAAATAATAAACTAAAATAAATAAAATAATGACTAAATAAAACCTAAATCTAAAAATATACCTTAAAAAAAAATAAAATAAAATAATACCTAAATTCTAAAACTAAAAAAAAAATAAACCTATAATAGAAATAAAATAAACAAAATTAAATAAACCTAAAACTAAACTAAAATACTTAAAACCTAAACCTAAACTTAAATCTAAACCTAAACTAAATAAGAATAAAATAAACAAAAAATAACCTAAACCTAAACTAAAAAATAAAACCTAAAAATAAACCTAAAATAAAAAACCTAAACCTAAAAAATAAAATAACCTACTAAATAAAGAAAAACCTAAAAAAAATACTAAAAAAACTCAACTAAAAAAAATAACCTAAACCTAAACCAAAACTTTGGAATAAACTAAAATAGAAAACCTAAACTAAAATAAAAAAAACATAAAATAAATACACAAAATTAAATAAAACTAAAAAATAATCCTAAAAAAATAATAAATAAAATAAACTAAAATAAGTAAAAAAATAAACTAAATAAACTAAACTGGGTTTGCTTAAATAAAACTAAAAACTAAGACTACAAAAACTACTCTAAACCCAAAAAACATTAAACCTAAAACCTAAACTTTAAACCTAAACCACAACCCAACCTAACCCAAAACCCTAAACCCCAAATCCTAAACCTAATCCTATAGTAACTAAATAAATTAAAAAATAAACCTAAACTCTAAAACCTAATAAACCTAAATGTAAACCTAAACCCTAAGAATTTGTTGAACCTTGATGACAAGAACATCATCATCCATTCGGCTCAGTCAAGATCTGGCGGTGGAGGCAAAGGTGGAGGTGACGATTATCGTAGTGGTGGTGGTGGATCTAGAGGTGCTCATGGATATGGAGGTGGTGGTCAGAGTAGTGGTGGTCATGGAGGTGAGAGAAGCGATGGAGGATACAACTATTATGGTGGTAGAGGGAGAGAGCGGTGATATGATGGTGGATCTCGCTACTCGAGAGGCTGAGGTGGTTTTGATGGAACTGGAGAAACTAAAGCACGGCCGATCCAATCTACTTCTTATGGAACTGTGTCATTACATTAGAGATGGTTATACTTATCTAGGGTTTCTGATTTTCTCTATGTGTGCTCATTTATCTATAATGTCACTTGTGTTTTAGAAAACTTGGTGTGTTACTTGTTATGAAATCAAAAGAAGAAATGTTGGATATAAATTTATTCGTTAACAAAACCTTAAACCATAAACCCAACTAAAACCTGAATCTTAGAACTAAACCCTAAACCCTAAACCTTAAACCTTAAACCCTAAAACCCTAAATCCTAAAACCAAAAAAAATAAACTAAAATAAAGAACCTAAAATAAAATAAATAATTTTAAAATAAACAAATTAAAGTAAATATAAATAAAAAAAATCTAAAGAAAAATATAAAATAAACTTAATAAATTAAATAAACCTAAACATATCAATTAACTTAATTTTAAAAAAAAACCCTAAACCCTTAACCCTTATCCTTAAAACTAACCCTAAACCTACAACAAACTAAATAAAACCCTATGCACAAAAAAAAACCCTACACCCTAATACTACCTGTGCTACATTAAACTACCACTAAACTACTGGCCCTAGGCCCTAAACCTTGGGCCTAGGCCCAAATCCTAAAAACTGCATCTGGGCCACTAAATCTGGCACAGCCAGGCTGACCAGGCCTTGACCAAACCCTACCATGTGCCCCTAACTGAGCCACCATAACCAACCTAAACCCAGGAACCTGGGCTAAAGGCTCACAAACTACCACATGGCTGAGGCTGACATAATGGACAAAAATAGATAAAATAAAAGCTAAACTTATAAAAAACTACTTAAGATAAATAAAGATAAACTAAATGATAAAAGATAAACCTGGATAAAGTAAGAAATAAATTAATCTAAATATAAACTGTCGGGTTTGTGATTTTAAAACCTGGTAACTAGGCCCTAAACAATCTGATCCTAAGGCCTGGCCCTAGGCCAGGCCTAATGACCTACCACACCACCCTGAGCCTAAACCTATAAATAACCACCTCAGAATGACACTGAGCCCTAGCTACCCAAGTGACCCTGGCCCTCCTACTAACAACTTGCCCCAGACCATGACCCCACACCATGAGGCCTAATCCTAGCCCAAACTAAACCTAGCTACTGGGCTCTTGACCTGAGCCTGGGCCCTAAAGATCCTCGGCCTACAGGCAATGGGCTCCCAGGCCCTACCTGGGCCTATGTGCCTGGGCTTAAGATAAATAGATAAGAAATAACTAGATAAAGATAAATAAATAAACCTAAAAATAAATATAAATAAGATAAAGCTAAACCTATAAAATGAAAATATAAAATAAATAGACCTAAAAATCCAAAAAATAATAAATGAACCTAAACTAAAATAAAACTTGAAATAAAATAAAATAAAATCCAAAACTTAAACTAAAATAAACTAAACTAAAATAAAATAAATCTAAACCTAAAATAAACTAAAATAAACTTAAACCTAAGCTAAAAAATAACCTAAAAACACCTAAAATAAACATGAAACCTAAACCTAAAAATAAAAACTAAACCTAAACCTAAACCAAAAAATAAAAACTAAAACCTAAAATAAAAATAAAAATAAAAATATAACTAAACTAAAAATTAAACTAAAATAAATAAACCTAAAATCAATAAACTAAACTACATAAAATTAAAAATAAATATTAAATAAAAAAAAAAATAAAATAAACCTAAAACTACTAACAACATAACAGAAGCCTTTATCCCACTAAATTGGGTCATTTCATGAATCCTTCATCTCCATTGTGTCAATTGTGTCAAATTCTCATTTAATTCAAGTATCAGGTCATTTTTATACATCTTAACAAACTCTTTTAGGTCTACCTCTACCTTTCTTAACATGAAATCTAATGCATCTACTCTCCTGGCAGGTCGATGACGACATTTTATGTGGCCAAACCATCTAAGGCGACTCTCTCTAATCTTATCTACCACTGGAGCTACTCTAACTTTTTCCTGAACATACTCATTTCATATTTTATCTCTAAGAGTAAAGCCACTTATCCACCTGAGCAACCTCATCTCTGTAACACATAACTTAGTCTTACACTTCTCTTTTATTGGCCAACATTTTGCACCATAAGTCATTGCATGTCTTACCATCATCTTATAAAATTTTCCCTTAAGTTTAAGTGGAACTTTTCTATCACACAACAGGCTAGATGCATTCCTCCACTTTAACCATCCAACTTGAATTCTACTAATAACATCTCCATCTATTTCACCTTAATTTTGAACAATAGTGCCTAAATATCTGAATCACTCATTCTTATTAATGACTTGTTCACCTAATGTCATAACACTAATACAAGAACTTCTACAACTAAAATTACACTCCATATATTCAGTTTTAGATCTACTTAAATGGTTCTCTAATGTTGACCTCCATAATTTAAGTTTCTCTCTTGGACTCCTTCTCTAGTCTTATCAACAAGAAGAATGTCATCAGCAAAAAGCATACACTAAGGTACTTCTTCTTGTAAGTTCCTAGTAAGAACATCCATAACTAAAGCAAAAAAGATAAGGGCTTAAAACTGATCTTTGATGTAATCCAACTGAAATAGTAAAATATTTTGTCAATCCTTCTTCTGTTTGGACACAAGTAACAACTCTAATATACATTCCCTTAATGACTTGAATATAACCAATATTAACTCATTTCTATTCTAGAACTCTCCAAAGAACATATCTTGAAACTTTATCATAAGCTTTCTCTAAATCAATAAATATTATATGTAGATCCTCCTTACTTTCTCTATACTTCTCCATCAAACCTCTTAACAAATGTAGAGCATCCATAGTAGATCTACCTGGCATGAAACCAAATTGATTGTGAGAAACTTTTGTATCACATCGTAACCTATGCTCAAAACTCTCTCTCATAATTTTAATGTATGACACATTAACTTAATTCCTCTATAATTTGTGCACTCTTGTACATCACCTTTATTCTTAAATATAGGAACCAACAAACTCTTTCTCCACTCATCTGACACCTTTTTAGGCTTTAAAATAACATTAAAAAGATTTGTAAGCCAAGAAATTCCTTCATCTCCTAAACATGTCCACACTTCTATTGGAATATCATCAGGGCATACTATTTTTCCACATTTCAGTTTCTTTAAAGCTTCTCTAACTTCATATTTACTAATACGATGATAAAAATAAAATTCTCTATTTTTTTTAGGATATTAAGGTTGTTAAATCAATCATACTTTCAGATCCTTCATTGAAAAGTTTATCAAAATACTTCATCCACCTATTTTCGATATCCTTTTCTAAGAAAAGCACTTTATTATTTTCAACCTTAATACCCCTCACTTGAACTAGGCCTTTACTTCTCCTATCTCTTTGGTTGACTAACTTATACATGCATCTTTCACCTTCTTTGGTATCTAATCTATCATATAAATCACTAAAAGCTAAATTTTTTGCATCATATATTGCTTTCTTAGAATCTCTACAGGCCACTTTATATCTTTCCCAATTCTCCATGTTTTTACATCTAAACCAACTTTTATAAAGATGCTTCTTATTTCTTATCTTTTCTTCCACACGTTGACTCCACCACCAACTATTTTTATTAAAAGAAGCTTTTCTTTTTGATTCTCCAAGCACATTTTTAGCAACTTTCTTAATTTTACACGCTACTTTTTCTCACATAACATTAGCTTCCTTATGAATATCCCAAATTCTAAGCTCTTGTAGCTTGCTCTTAAAAATATTTTTATTTGTATTCTTTAAGTGTCTCCATCTAATCCTAAACGTAAACCTAAAAATTAAACTAAAATAAATAAACCTAAAATAAAATAAACTAAACTAAATAAACTAAAATAAAACCTAAATAAAATAAAAATAAAATAAACTAAATAAACTAAACCAAACAATTTAATTAATTTTAAAAAAATAATAAAATAATAAAACAAATAAATAAACCCAAACCCTAAACCCTAAACCCTGCTCTACCCAAACCCCAAACCCTACCATAACCACTAAACTAAACTCCAAACCATCCACCACAAACCATAAAACATGACTACTAACCCCAAACCCTAGCCACAACCACAAACCCTAAAACCAAACCTAAACTAAAATAAACATAAAAATAAAATAAAATAACACTGACCTAAATAAATATAAAACAAAATATAATAAAAACCCAAACTAATACTAAACTACCTAAAAATATAATAAAAAATAAACTAAAATAAAATCAAATATAAAAGCTAAACTAAACTAAAATATAAAATAAACATAAAATAAAACCTAAACAAAATAAAATTAAACATAAATAAAAATAATGATCAAAAATAAAATAAAATAATAACTAAATAAAAAAATGAACCTAAAATGAATAAATAATTAAACCTAAACCCTAAAAAAAACCTAAACCTAAATAATCTAAAGAAAATAAACATAAACTAATAAATAAAACTAAAATAAATAAAAGCCTAAACCTATAAATAAACCTAAACCCTAACAAAAAAAATATTAAATTAAAAAAACTAAACAAAAATAAAATAAATAAACATAAAACCAAAATGTAAAATAAAATAAAACCTAAACTAAACCTAAGATAAAAAAATAAAACCTAAGGTAACTAAAAATATCTAAAAAAAACCTAATAACTAAACCTCAAATAAAATAAAATAAATAAATAAAAAATAATTAAACCTACATGAAATAATGTTAAAAAACTAAATGTATAAAATAAAATCTAAATAAATAAATGTGGGTTTGCTTTAAAAAAAGAAACCAAGCCCTAAACCTAAATCCTAACCCTAAATCCTAACATTAACCCTAAAACCTACCCTAAAACCACTGACCAAACCATCCTACCAAACTAACCCTGAGCCAGCCCTACCCAAACCTAAGCTGGAGCCCTAAACTGATACTGATCCAGGCCATAAACTAAACCCACAACCTAAACTACCCTAACTGGGCTTAACTGGGCCCTGAAACCACCAGGCCCACTAAGGCCACTGAGGCTGACCTGGGCCCCCGGCCCTGGGCCTGACCCTGACCTGGAGCCCTGACCCTAACTCAAAACCTCTGGGCCCTGAGCTAACCTATATTAAAACCTGAGCTAAAAATAACCTAAAAGATAAAAAAAATATCTCGGCTAAATGAATTTTAAAGGTTTAATGATCTAAACTAAAACCTAAACCTAAACCTAAGATAAGATAAAATAAATTAATAAAAATGATTTATAAAGATAAATAATACCTAAACTAAACTAAAGACAAATTAAACCATGGGATAAAGACCTAAATAAATTAAAACTAAACATAAGATAAAATTAAACCTAAAATAAAATAAAATGACTAAATAAAAACCTAAATCTAAAATATGCCCAAAACCTAAATATATAAAATAACTAAATTCTAGAAACTAACATAATAAATAAACAATTAAAACCTAAAACTAAACTAAAATACTTAAAACTAACCTCAAATCTACCTATAAATAAAATAAACAAAATACCTACTAAACTAAAAAACCAAAATAAAATAAAAACCTAAAAGATAAATAACTAAATAAAGACCTAAACCTAAATAAACTAAAAACTCATAAATAAACCTAAACCTAAATAAATAAACTAAAATGAAACCTAAACTAAAATAAACATAAAATAAATACACAATAAATACTAAAAAAATAATCCTAAAATAATAAATAAAATAAACTAAAATAAGTAAAAAAATAAACTAAATAAACCTAAACCTATCGGTTTACTTAAATAAAAAACTAAACCCTAAAGCTACAGCCCTAAACCCTAAACTCTAAACGCTAACCCCAAAAACATTAAACCTAAAACCTTAAACTTTAAACCCTAAACCCTAAACCCTAACCCTAAACCCTAAACCCTAAACCCCAAATCCTAAACCTAATCCTATAGTAACTAAATAAATTAAAAAAATAAACCTAAACTCTAAAACCTAATAAACCTAAATGTAAACCTAAACCCTAAGAATGGGTTGAACCTTGATGATAAGAACATCATCATCCATTCGGCTCAGTCAAGATCTGGCGGTGGAGGCAAAGGTGGAGGCTAATTTCGTGGTGGTGGTGGTGGATCTAGAGGTGCTCATGGATATGGAGGTGGTGGTAGTAGTGGTGGTCATGGAGGTGAGAGAAGCGATGGAGGATACAACTATTATGGTGGTGGGAAGCGATGATATGATGGTGGATCTACGAGGAGGTGGTTTTGATGGGTGGAGAAACTAAAGCACGGCTGATCCAATCTACTTCTTATGGAACTGTGTCATTACATTAGAGATGGTTATACTTATCTAGGGTTTCTGATTTTCTCTATGTGTGCTCATTTTTTATCTATGTCGTTACTTGTGTTTTAGAAAACTTGGTGTGTTACTTGGTCGATGAAATCAAAAAGAAGAAATGTTGGATATAAATTTATTCTCTGTTAACAAAACCTTAAATCATAAACCCTAAACTAAAACCTAAATCTTAGACCTAAACCCTAAACCCTAAACCCTAAACCTTAAACCCTAAAACCCTAAATCCTAAAACCAAAATCCTAAACCCTCTAAACCATAAAAAAACCCAAACCAAAATCCTAAACCTAAGCACTCAAATAACCCTAAACCTAAACCACAAACTATCAAACCATAATCACTAAATACTAAACTACTAACCTAAACCCTAAACCTTAAAAGCTAAATAAACTAAATAAAATAAAACCAAAAAAATAAACAAAAAAACATAAATAAAATAAAATAATAAAATAAGAACAACCTAAACTGACCTAAACCTAAAGATTAAACTAAAAATTAAAACCTAAATACTAAAACTAAACCTAAAATTAAAATGGATAAACCTAAATTAATAAAATTAAAATAAAATAAAAATCTGGACACTAATATAAAAATAAAAAAAATAATAAACTAAACTAAACTAAAGAAAACCTACCTAAAATAAATTAAAGATAAACCAAAACTAAAATAAAATGAGCTATATATAAATAAATAAAAGGCCAAAATAGCTAAACTATAAAACCTAAAATAAAGATAAATGGCTAAAATACCAAACTTTAATAACCATAGCCTACCCAATAATGCCCTAGCCCTAACCTCAAAAAATCTCTACTTAACCACAGCCATGAGCCCTAACCCCAACCTAAAACCTAAAACCTACATAACTAAAAAAAATAAAATAAATAAAAACGAACCTAAATAAAATAAACCTAAACCAACTAAACTAATATAAAATAAAATAATACAAAATAAAACTAAATAAATAAATTAAAACAAAAATAATTATTTAAATAAAATAAACTAAAATAAAATAAATTAAACCCAAAATAAAAACTAAAAAAAAAATAAAATAAAATAAATAAAAAATAAATAAATCTACATAAAAAATAAAGCTAAATAAAAAAAACCTAAATAAAATAAATAAAATAAACCTAAACATGACTAAAAATAAACCAAAATAAACAAATATAATAAACTATCTAAACTAAAATAAATAAAATAAACCTAAACCTAAAATAAACTAAACTTAAACCCTAAATTAAATAAAATAAACTAATTAACCTAAAAATAAAAAAATAAACTAAAATAAACCAAAAATAAAATTCTAAAAACCTAAAAAGTAAAATAAAATAAAACCTACCTAAAAATAAAATATAACCAAATCAAAAATAAAAAAAAAATAAAATAAACTAAAATAAACATAAACCTAAACTAAAATAAAATAAATAAATATAAATAAATAAAATAAACTAAATAAAAAATAAAATATAAAATATAAATAAAAAAATAAAATAAACTATAAAATAAAATACTAAATGTTACTAAACTGGTTTAATTTTTACAAAAAGCCATAAACCTTATGTATACCAAAATCATAAATTCCTAAAACAAACTAACCACACCTGCCCTAAAAACCTAAACTAAATAAACCTAAATAAACCAAACTAAACCCCTAACCCAAACCCAAAACAACTGAGCCCTGGCCCCACCATAACCACAATAAAATGCATTAAAGATCCATACTCATCCTGAGCCCTACCCTAATCCCTTTCACCACTCAGATCCCAGGCTAAAATTAAACTAACCTAAAATAAAATAAAATAAACAAAATAATAAACATACTAAGATAATTAAATAAAATAAATAAAAAAAAAATAAACTAACCTAAACTATAAGATAAAGTAACTAAGTAAACCTAAACTAAAAAATACTTAAAATTAAAAATAAAAAAAAAATCTAAAAAAATAAACAAGCAAAAAAAATAAAATAAAACTAAACCTAAAAAAATAAATTAAAATAAAACCTAAAATAAATAAAAAAACTAAATAAAATAAAATATGCAAAATAAAAATAAAATAAATTAAACTAAAATAAATAAAAATAAACTAAATAAATCTAACCAACCAATTTACTTAATTTGTTTTTTTAAGAAAAATAAAACTAATCCAAAACCTTAAACCATAAACCACAAACCCAAAACCTAAATCCTAAAAAACTAAACTCTAAACTCTAAGCCCTAAAATAAATATAAAATAAACCAAAATAAACCCTTAAAACATAAACCTTAAATAAAAAAAGCCTACCCTAAACCTAAACCCTAAACCCCAAACCCTAAACTTAAACCTAAATAACTAAATAAATTGAAAAATAAACTTAAATCATTGAACTTAAGAAACCTAAGAATGGGTAGAACCTTGACGGTATGGACATCACCATCATCTAGGCTCAGTCTAGATCTAGCAGTGGAGGCGAAGGTGGAGGCGGCGATTATCGTAGTGTTGGTGGGGGATCTAAAGGTGTTTGCAGAAATGGAGGTGGTGGTCAGAGCAATGGTGGTTATGGAAGAGGGAGGAGTAATAGAGGTTACAGCCATTGTGGTGGCAAAGGGAGAGACCGAGGATATCATGGTGGATACCACTACTCGAGAGGCCAGGGTGGTTCTGAATGGAACTGGAGAAACTAAAAAGCGGTCGACCCGATCTATTGCTTATGGAACTATCTTTATAGTAAAGATGGTTCTAGTTATCAAGAGTGTTTGATTTACTTTAAGCAAGCCCATTTTTTATCTATGTCATCGCTTGTGTCTCAGAATACTTGGTGTGTTACTTGGTGAATGAAATCAAATAGAAGAAATGTTGAATTTGAATTTTTCTCTATTAAAAAAAAATAAAAAATGTAAACCCTAAACTAAAAACTAAACCCTAGACCTAAAACCTAAAACCTAAACCCTAAAAACCTAGCCTTAAACCCTAAAAGCTTTAAACCAAACCCTAGCTAAACCCTAAACCCAAAACCATAAACCCAAATCAAAACCCTAAAACCTAAACCTAAACCTTAAAACTTAAATATAAACCTAAACTAAATAAAACCTAAAATAAAATTAAACAACCTAAATCAAAATTAAATAAAATACAATAAAATATAAAGCTAAACTAAACCTAAACTAATACCTAAAAACTAAACCTAAAAGAAAAATAAAAATAAAATCAAACTCAAATAAACTGGATAAAACCTAAACTAAACTAAAAATTAAAACCTAAATAAAATAAAACTTAACTTTAAATAAATAAAATAAAAATAAATAACTAAACTAAACTTAAATAAATAAAAAAAAAACACTAAACTAAAAAAACTAAACTAAATAAAATAAAATAAACCTAACTTAAACCTACCCAAAATAAAATAAAATAAACCAAAATAAACCTAAACTAAAATATAAAACCAAAGAATAAACCTAAAATAAAACCTAAACCTACTAAAAAAAAATAAAAGAAAATGTAAACTTAAAATTAAAAAAATTAAAACCTAAACTTAAAATAAAACAAAATAAATAAACTAAAATAATAAACCTAATAAAAAAATAAACTAAAATAAACTAAACTAAATTAAATTAAAAAATAAATAAACTAAACTATAAAAAATAAAATAAACATAAAATAAAATAAAATAAATAAATAAATTAAAATAAATAAACTAAATAAACCTTAACTCTTGGTATGCTTTAAAGATAAAATATAAATATAATAATTAAAATAACTCTGATCTTAGCCTGTTCATGATCCATAAACTAAAAACGCCTAGGCCTACCAGCTGACAGCCAGGCCTGGTGAACACTGAGCCACTGACTGAGGGCAGAAAGACCATAGGCCTGACCCCAGGGGCTGGGCCAAACCTGAGCCTGAGCCCACTGCCCTGGGCTGGGCCCAAAAGACAGGCTGAGTGTATGGGCCCAGACCTAAACCCTAGGCTCACTGCTGCCTGAGCCCTGAGCCCTGGCCGAAAGCCAGGCACTGATCCCTGGGCCCTAGGCCCTAAACCAGCAATAAGTCTAAAATCTGGGCCACAGCCCCTGGCCTAAACTGGGCCCAGGCCCTGAGCCCAAAAGATCCTGAGCCCTGACCAGGTAAAAACCTGACCTGCCCTGAGCTAGATAAACCTGAAATAAAATAAATAAATGTAAACCTAAACTAAAATCTAAACCTAAAACCTAAAATAAATAAAAAAATAAATAAATAAATAATAATCCTAAAACTAAAATAAAATAAACTAAGAATAAAAGCTAAATAAATTAAAAGTAAAAATGAAATAAACCTAAAATAAAATAAAACTAAATAAAACCTAAACTTAAAAACTTTAAAAGAAAACCTAAAATAAAATAATAAATAAAACCTAAATCCTAAACTAAAAAAAATCTAAAATAAAAATAAAAAAACAAAATAAAATAAACCTAAACTTAAACTAAAATAAACTAAAATAAATAAAACCTAAACTAAACCCAAAGTAAACTAAACTTAAAAAAAAAACCTAAATCTAAATAAAATAAAATAAAATAAAAATAAACTTAAAACTAAACTAAAAAATAAAATCTAAAAATAAACCTAAAAGGAAAACCTAAAACCTAAACCAAAAAAAAATGGTTAGATTAATGGTGGTTATGGAGGTGGGAGGAGAGAAGGAGGTTACAGCTATGGTTATGGCAGAGGAAGAGATAGGGGATATGATGGCGGATCCCACTACTCGAGAGGTGGGGGTGGTTCTGATGGGAACTGGAGAAACTAAAGAACGATCAATCCGATCTGCTGCTTATGGAACAATGTCTTTACAGTAGAGATGGTTCTACTTATGTAGGGTTTTTAATTTTCTCTATGGGTACTTATTTTTGATCTATATTGTCGCTTGTGTCTTAGAAATCTGGGGGTGTTACATAGTTGATGAAATTGAAAAAAAGAAATATTGAATCTGAATTTGTTATCTATTAAAAAAATCTTTAAACCCTAAACCCTAAACTAAAACTTAAACCCTAAACCTAAAATTTAAAAACTAACCCCTAAACTATAAAACTTATAATCTCTAAACTCTAAACCCTAAACCCTAACCCCTAAACCATAAACCATAAAACATAAAAAAACTTTAAACCCTACCTAAACCTAGCCACAACAAACCTAAACCCTAAAACTACAGCCCAACCACAACCCAAACCCCACCTAAACCCAAAACCACAAGCCTAACATCCACTAAATTAACCTAAAAACCTTGAATAAAGATGTCATTAGGGGTGGATCTAAAGAATGACCTAATCTAGCATAGCTAAAGAAAATCTCTTCTAGAGATTTTTTAGGTACTAGAGATTTGAATACCTTAAACCCTAACCCTAAATCATATTATAATATCATATATTATGGTATAATGTAGCATCATATATTTGAGCATGTAGTGATGTGTTTTGGAAGTTATAAAATGTTTTGAAATGTTTTAGTATATTATGGTATTGTGTCCTATAGTCTATATTAATATAAATTATTAAAATATTAATTTAATATATAAGATGATGAAATTTGTTAAATTTGAAGTGGGAATTAGGTTGTAGTACCAAAGGTGTGCTATGCCACTTGTACCAAAAAAGGTAAGATTTTATGTTCAAAATAAATATTACATGTTGTAGCATAGTATAACATCATATATCATAATATATTGTTGTACCAATTTTAAATTCTTTTAGTATTTTATAATCATGCAGTCAATCCTACACTAGCATTATTTATAAAAAATGTTGATTTAGCCTTTAAAATGGTGGAATTTAGCTAAATTAATAATATGTATAGTATGGCATCTTAATGTATTGTTTCACTTTAAAATATGTAAGTGATACGATTAAAATATATAGTTTTTTATTGTTTAGACTAATTTTATGATTTTTTATTTTAACTAATCCCTTGTGATGTGATATGCAATATAATATAATATAACATTTTATAGTTTATTATAACATAGGATGCCATAACATAGTGTAGCTTCATGCATTATAGCATACTACTATGTATTACTACTTTTGTTTAGCATATTTTAGTTTGTTATAGTATGATGTAGAAGAGTTTGTATTTGTATAATTCATAAAAATATGAATTTATAGGCTGAGATGATGGGATTTGGCTAAATTTAAGGTAAGCTTTAGGGAACATCATTGGGGTTGTGCTAAGGTGTGTCATTTAATCAAAAGAATGGAATTTTGCATAAAAAAAGGTCATTTTTCAATCAAATTTTATAAATTCTTTGCTTAAAGTGATTCATTTTAAAGTATAATGTAAGATAATATATTATATAAATTCACATTATAATATATTGTACATTTTACTAATGTTTTACTTCAGTTATAATACATTGGGTCAAAAATCACAAAAATATTAATTTGAAGGTTGAGATGGAAGAATTTGGCCAAATTGACTACACACACTAAGAAGCAACACCAAATTATGCTATTTTGTGCCATTTCTAATAGAAAAATAACAATTTTAAATCCAAATTAACATTATTCATATTTTGAGAAAATTTTGTTATTTGATCCTTTTAAGTGATTCTAATGAGGTGAAATGTTAGACAATATATTATATAATAGCAAATTATAATATAACATCATATATTATAATATAATATAGTGTGTTAATTCATAATATAATATTTTTAGCAAGATATTATATAGTTAGTTTGAGCTTGCAACATCACAAATCATAAAATGTTGATTACAATGTTAAGATGATGTAATTTGAACATATATATTAGGCATTTGGTTTGAAATTGTGCATAAGAGAAGAAATAAGATTTGATGAGAATTCCATGTTAAAGACATGGAGGAGATGCTAGGGATCACATGCATTGGACATGACATGTGAGGGGTCTATGTCGAGGGCATAGAAGAAAATCTTTGGGGATAAGGTTTGAATTTGATTTGATTATATGATTTATGGAAAGAAGTTCTACAGGGGATAAGAATCTATAATCCACCTGGGTTTAAGATTGAATCAACTTTAATTTGTTTTGTTTTAATTGATGTGGAGGCATATCTGCTAAACACATGGGCTTGAGTCATTTGGGGATGGTAACCTTCCACTAGGGAAGCGGGTTGAGCTTGATGGGGTTTGGGATTTGAGTTTGATTTCATATATTTTTTGGAGATGTTCCACTGAATAGAGTTTGGTTGGATTTCTTTAATTTAGAATTTGTTATTGGGAGATTTTGGCTTTGAGAGGGATTGTTGTATTCTTGACTTGTTTATATATCCACTTGGGGTGATTTAACTTTAATCATTTGGGTTTATATCAACTTAGTATGATTTTGGAGGATTTTTTGATTTAAAATGATCTGTTAGCCTAAGGGTTTTATCAAATGAATAGTTTATCTTTATATGTTTGTGTACTTGGTGTGAGGGATGCCTTGAGATTATTTACTTGATCATCTATTAAAGAATGTAAGGGGATGAATTTAACACTTAGGAAAGGGAGATATAATAATATAACAATGATATGAAAATGGGGTTATAGATGTATTCAAATATATAGTCATAGAGGAGAATATGGGGATTATCTTAATTTAAAGAAATTATAGGTGTATGGTGGTTAAGAAGAATCTATATCAACTTAATGTCATGATTTATTATAAATAGAACCACTTTAGGGTATATAGATGATGATCCATGGGATGGGAAACTATAAAGGTTTGGTGATGTGCAGATCATCTAGAAGAAAGGTTATATTTTAGTGGGGATTCAAATAAGGGTATCACAGGAATAGATAAACTTAACAAGAATAGGGGGAGGAGAGGAAGGACTAAATAGGATAAGATCAAAGGGGGGCATGGGGACTTATCTAAATTAAATATAGAGGATTGGATGGCAAGATAATTCAGAAGAAAATAGGGAGACTACATCTCTTAAATAAAATAACATGGGTGAAATTCATAGAAGAAGACTATCCAAACTAAAAGGTGTGTGGAGTCCAAATGGTAGTAAAGAAGGAAGCGTAGAAATCCTCTAAAAAGAAGCCATGGGTAATGAGGAGCTACAGGTGTTTATAGGCCAACCATAGAAATAGGTCTTTGGGGCTATCTAAAGAAAAAAAATAGGTGCAAATTATTAAGTTTTGATAATGAAATAAAACAATTTTTGATCATGGAAGGAAACAAATTTATAAATCAAATTAAATAATCTGGTGATAGCAAAATCAAATTTTGATAGAGAGATGACAATATCTAAATAGAAGCCTTACATCAATTAAATAAATAATAAATTAGGTAATCTTAATCAGAGCATAGACATATGCATTGGATCTTCTCCACAATCATATAATAATCAAATTCAAACCACTTATAGGACTTCTTCATGTAGTACTTATACTCACATATAAAGTCCAAGCATGTGTAGGGTGACATAGAAGACTCTCCCTATGTCCGACATTTGAATTCTCATCATCTTATCTCTCTTATAACATAATAGAAATATTTGTTTATTTTATATGTTTGTGTGTAGTTTGTGTTTTATGTTATGATGAAGGATAGGAATCTGGGTTCCTTACACCTACCTAAACACATCATGGCTAATTCTAACAAGAATACTTTCAACATGGAAGAGATTGAATTCAAAATATAATTTTCATTGATGATAATTATTTTTAAACATGATTTATAATATTCTCTAAGTAGAGCCTTGATTGGAAGCATGGGCTCTCCCTTATCATTAATAAGCTGAAAAGATCCTCTAGGTAGGCCTTCTCAATGGAAAGAGGCCTTCCCAAGTGGGTTCAAACTTGCCTCCCATCTTATGACGAGTAATAATCAATCTCCTTAAAACAAAAAAAGCTCCCTTACTTGAAAAGCTATAGGATGGACCAACTTGTTGTGAACTTGAATCATTTTAGCTTTGTACAACTTGAGGTTTTGGCATGCCCGCAGACATTAACTTAGTGATGAGAGTTGAACTATAACTTGATGTTCTGATTTGTTATGATCTTGCTACTCACAGCTATCCTTAGTGATGAGAGTTGAACTTTTAATGGTAGAATAGCTTCGGGCCCATACACTAAGGAGAAAGAGTAGGCGGGTTGGAGTTCTATATGTGGTAGTGTCCAACAAGGCTTCAACTAGCTACTCATGCCTATCATTTTATTGTATCAAGTGTCTTCTTGTATTTGGATGAGAGTTTTATTGTAGGCTTACAAAGACATTTTCCCTCGGGTAGTTGATGGTAGAATATCTTCAATCAATGTTGTGTCTTAGAAAAGTTTTTTGATCTCGGTGCTCTTGAATGCAGTACTATTATCAAATATAATTCATAGAGGCACTATGAACCTAAAATGCTAGAGTACATACTGAGTTATGACCTCTCTGAGCGTAATCATCTTTGCCCATTTGAAAAAATAGTCAGTAGCATCTAAGAAGAATTGATGACCCTTGGAAGAATAAGGGTCTATCATACCCACTATGTTGGTACCCCAACACTCAAATGGTCATGAGGCTAATGTTGGATGTAAAATGTTGGATGGTTGGTGTAGGACCACACCGTATATTTGAGATTTGTGGCATCGCCTAGCCATATCAATGCAATCTTTGATCATTGATGGTCGATAGTATTCTAATATCTTGATCATGGCTTTCATCTTTGGGCTGGATTGGTTGGCTCCACATAATCCTAAGTGTACCTCAATCATGATCTTATGGGCTTCGTGCTTATCTAAATAACATAATGACATATGATCGAAAGACCACCGGTATAAGCCACCATCCACAACAGCATAGGAAAGTGCTCTTTGCTTCATCTGATGGGCTTGGGACTTCTCTTGAGGTAGTTTTCCTTTATTTAGGTAATCCATGAATGGTTGCCTCCAATCTAACTCCTCATCCTTTTTGGTAATGGAAATCTGCCCTTCAAGAGAGTACTTTTGAGTTCAACATCAATAAGAGATAAGACTTGTATTTTTTAGACCTTTATTGATATGGACTCATCCTCCAGACATGCCAACTCCTTGATAAGCTTGGCTAAAATATATGCAACAACATTCTCTCCTCAAGGAATCTTATAAATGGTATCCTCTAAGATTTGGGCCAACAAGTCTATGGTGTACCTGTGGCAGTGATGGAGCTTGGGCTTTATAACTTTAGAGGACCGAGTGATTTGGTTGTTAACTAGCTGAGAATCACCAAAGATGCTGATGTTTTGGATGCTTAGAGTAACGACTAACCCAGACCCACAATCAGAGCCTCATATTCGGCTTCATTATTGGTGCATGGATTGGACAGATGATATGAGAATCTCATCACATCACGGTCAAAAGTTAAGAGAACTATTCCTTCCCCTGCCTTTCTTGGAATAGTAGATTGTGGTTCTTCTCCTCTTTGAGAGGAAGCCGCACTGTCAAAGTACATCTCTCAATGGTGAATGCTAGTATCCCATAAGTTCATGATTTATTCATCATGGAGATCATCATTAAGCGAGGTGGGTGTCTTTGCTAAAATACTTGCTTGTCCTTTTACGCATAGAGGTAGAAAGGTAATGTCAAACTATAAGAGGATCATGGACCATCATGCCAACCATGGATAGTGTCAGTGTCATGAGATATTATATTGAATGGTCTAAAGATTAAGTTCACCTTATGAGGAAGCATGTAGTGTTGTAGCTTTTGGGATGCAAAGATTAAAGCTAGGCAATGCTTCTCAATGGGTGGATAATTAGCCTCGAAGGGATTATACAATGGGTGAGGTAGTAAAGTGCATTTTCTTCCATTTGTCATTGGCTTTGGCCAATAATACCAAGGAGTCATCTCTGGCAGGTTTAAAGTATGAGCGACTTGCCTAGGATAGGCTAGAATCGATGGTGTTATCAAGTAATGCTTGGTGTCTTTGAAGGCATGCTCACACTTGTTGTCTTCATTGAACTTGGCATTATTTTTGACAAGTGCTGAGAATGGCTGACATATTCTTGATAAGTTGGATATAAAGCATCTTTGATATGCTAACCTCCCTTGGAATGATCTGAGTTGAGTTAAACTTTTTACGGTGGAATTTCTAATATTTTCTTCATCTTCCCTGGATTTATTTTGATTCCCTAGTGATGGACAAAAAAAGCCAAGGAATTTCTGAAGCTCCCCGATTGCACACTTGGGGTTCATTTTCTTAACTATTTGAAAACTACTCTCAAGTCAAAGAGATGGTCTTTCTTTTCTCTACTTTTGACCACGAGATCATCGACATAACACTTAACTTGATGATGAATGAGTTCATCAAAGATTCAAGTCATAGCCCGCTGGTATGTAGCATCGTCATTTTTAAGGCTGAAAGGCAAGATCTTATAGTAAAATATTCCAATCAGAGTTCTAAAAGTAGTGTTTCTTTCATCTTGATTATCTAGGATGAGCCATCCATGAAAGAGAAGCGCATGAGATGAGGCAATGTCATCGAGATTGGTAGTGGAAATTCATCTTTTGGACATGCCTTATTTAAATCTCTAAAATTGACATATATATAAATTTGGCCATTCCTTTTCTTAATTGGGATGGCGTGGGCTAACCGGTAGTATTATTCTTCCCAGATGAAGCAACATCAATTTCTTGACTTCTTAAATGACTTGTTGTTGTGTCTAATCTTGTGTCTAGGAGTTGCTTGATAGGGTTAGACATAGGCTCTAATACTAGTTTATGGATCGCTACTTCATGAGAAATCTAGGCATCTCTTCATAACTCCATGCAAAGTAGTCCTTAAACTCAGTTAATAGCCTAACAAAGTCATTGGTTTCAATTTCATTCAACAAAAGCGATGTATGTAGGTGGATCTTCTTCTTCAATTCCTAAGTTGATTTCCTTGAGCTTGTCAATGGTTGACTTGATATCTTTTTCGAACTCTGGCGGTACATCCTTGACTTCTAAATCATCTAAAGTTTCTAAGCAGCTCCTCATATGAGTTAATGTGATTTGAAAAAAGAACTATCAAATTCAAATGATTGGTAATAACTAGCATTATCATCATCGTCACCTTGTCGAATCAGTCTGGTCATGATTGAGCTTTTCCATTTTTCTTCCATATTCTTTTGAAGTAGTCAAACTTGTGACCAAGTATGTGGGATTAACCATTTCTTACTAAATGATGAACACAAGGCAAGTACTAATCAAAAGGTAATTCTATTAAATCTTTATATGAATCATCCTCAAGTTCAACATCAACTTCTTAACTTGACGATGATGCTCCCAAAAAAAACCTTTGAGTCTTCGCACCTGTGGATGACTAAGGTGCTTCATTAACTACCAAACCCTCAGATTTTTGAGACTAAAGTGGGGTTAGAGCTAAGGTTCCCAACTGATGCCTAACTATTTAACATATAGACTTGGATACACTTCTGCTTTGCTTTGGAGCCCAGTCTTCATTATTATCTAGCTTAAGTGTCACCTCCAAGGGAATCTACTATTGAGAAGAGCTGGTGAGCTAACCATATAAGACTCATCCTATGATTTAGATTCTAAGTCTATATGGATAGCAGGTGTACTCTTGGTAGCTGAGACATATCTTCTATTGGGTGGCCAATAAGGAGGTTTTTCACCAGTGGACTACCTCTGAACTAGCCTCTTCCTCTCTGCAGTGGAGGTCTTATCCTACCCATATGTTGAATGGAGTAACAACTGGGTGGAATCTAATGTCAAGCTCCACTTCCTCCTCTAAGTCTATTTTCGCTCCCTTTTATTTTTTGTTTCATTTTCTCTTTTCTTTTCTTTTTATTTTTCACTTTCTTTTTCATTTTCTTTGTATTTTTTTATTTTATTTTAAACTTTGGCCAAGTTAGTGAGAATAGACTTATTGATTTTGAGGGAGGTAGTAAGTTGTATCCTCATATATGCCAACCTCGTGACTTTAAATGGCTTGACATCTCCTTTGACATAGCAAATGATCCCACCTCTCACGAACTTCATACACTAATGTAGACAGGATGGAACTATGTTGTTCTCATGTATCCATGGTCTCCCAAGCAAAGTGTTGAAAGATGTATCCAAGTCTATAATGTGAAACTTGGCTTCGGTCTTCCAATCATCTATCTCTAAAGACAACACTATGGAGCCTAAGGCGACCTCACTTTTGGAGTGTGGATTCAATCTTCCCATCTTAGAATTAGGAGTCTTCTAGACATTAAAACTTCCCTAGTCATAAGACACTTCTAACAATTAGGTAAACACTTTAAGCCTAAAGACTTAGAATGGTTAACCATAAGATTAGGTTATGCCTTAAGGATTAGGATAATCCACCTACCCTACAACAAATCCAATCCATATTCACCTTCTTAAACCAAACCTCAAGTTCAATTTAAACATTCAAATCCAAATCAAAACCCAAATTCCAAAACCAAATGATTGAAGACGATCAAATCAAACATGAAAACCTTCTAAGCCATATGACCTAACCCATGGACTTAGCCAAATCATAATCAATTAATCCAAAATCAATTGATTTTCTCATAATCAATTTATATCTTCAATCATCTTCCTAAATATAAATACATTCAAATGATCAAAACTAAATCAAATTAAATCAAAACCCTTCCCTCCATATGACCTATCCCATGGACTTAGCAAATTTTAATCCAAATCAAGTCAAACTCAATTGATTTTCTCACAAATCAATCATATTTTCAATCATCTTCACAAATTTAAATGAAATATACATTTAAATCATCAAAATAAATCAAACCAAATCAAAATCCAAACCTAATGACAACTCCATGGACTTAGCCAAATTCCATCATTCCAAAACCCCAATTCAATTGATTTTCTCATGAATGAATCATACCTTCAATCATATTCACAAATATAAATGAAATATACAATCATCAAACCAAAATCAAACCCAAAATTAAACTTAACCCTTTTGACTTGAAATGTTCAAATGAAACAAAACCCATTTCAAGCCAATTGAATTGAATTTATATATCAACCCCAAATCCATATATAAACTCAACCCAAAATCAAGCTAACTAAACCCAATTAGTTTACTTGACCCAAAGTGGTCGATTTGACCTATTTGAGCCAAGTTCTAATCCTACCCAAATTGGATTGAACCAAGCCAATCGAAACCTCCCATCATGATTGTTGATCACCTAGGTTGATCAATTATCATAAATTGTCAAACCAAGTCAACTTTGGACATTTGACCAAGTCATCCCCTTAAACCATATGAACCAAAACTAGCCAAATCCCTTAAAACTAATGATTCATACCAAATCAAAATCAATATTTGAATATGACTTGACTTTCAATTAAGTCAAACAAAACCCAATTGGCCCTCTTGACCCAAGTTGATCCAAATTGACCTAAAAGACCAAATTGGGTCAAATCAAAATATAAACCAAATTGATTACAACCAATGGCTCAAGTTCATTCCAAATTGATTGTTGAACTTGACCAAAGCCATGTTTGGATCCAATTGAACCCAATTGACCTACTTAGCCCAAATTGACCTAAAGGTTCAAGTTGGCTAAATCAAACCCAAATTAGTGAAAGCCTACCATCATCTTTAATTGGTCAACTAAACCCAAACCAACATCCAATCCAAGCCAATTTGGCCAATTTGGTCAAATTGGTCAACCCATTTGACCAAAATGAATTCAAATGAGCCAAAATCAAATCTAAGCCAAACTAAATGAAACCAATTGAACCAAAATATCCCAAATGATCATATGAACTTGACCTAACCCTTGGTTTGACCTAGTTTGACTAATTGGTCAACTTGACTAACAATTTGACCTAAATGAGTCAAATTGAGCCAACCCTAACCAAATCAACTCAATTGACTTGAAATTTAGGCTAACCCACTTTTGGATCATTTGAAATTTGTCCAAATCAAATCCAATGCCAAATGATCATTCTACCCTTAGGTCAAGGGCATCACATGTGATAAATTACCCATGTTAGTGATCATTTCCATTCCTTGGCCACTTGGTACTCTCTCAATGGTCCACCTAGGCACAAGACACTACACAACCTAATCCAAGGGGAGGTTGGGTCGCCATGGGAGGTGAAATCACCTCACCCTCCCCATTGGAGCATTTCAAACCCATAGGACACCCATGATTCTTCTTTGGAGACCACCTCCACAACTTCAACCAACCAAGTCGAGCCAACTCACCTCCTCCCTACCATGACTCCCAGATGGTGGTGACCAGAAGTCAAACCCAATCCCACCAGGATCAAGATGAGCAGTTGGTATACACCCCTCATTTTCACTCAAACACACACAAAAATCATTCCTCAACTATGCAAGATGATGAGCCATTCCCTAGCTCCCAAGCTCATTCCGATTGGAAAATGCCATTCCTATCCATCATGAAATAGGGCACTCCCATTTCCCTAAGCTCCCAAGCTCATTCCTCATTCAAAAAATGCCATTCTTATTTTTCATAGGACACTCCCATTTCTGACCTAACTTACCCATTTCTCCATCAAACTCAAATTAACTTTGCATGCACCTTCCCTAGATCTCGTCGAGCAATAATGAATCATCTCCCAAGCTTCTTGAGCACAAGAGGAGGGACTTCTATCAAAGTTGAGGTCCAAATCTTTGGTTCATGGCCTTACGATCGAATGTCGAGGAATTGATCCAATTGTTGCTCAATAGGACTTCGTCTCCACTAGATGAAGCTTCCTCAATCGTTAAAGCCACCAATCTTGAGCTCCAGTGAGGTATTCTTCCAAAATTGATCCTTAGGCAAAAATGGGTTCGAGCTTTTTTGAAGAAAACTTCCATCTCTTGTGATCTTGATTTGGATCCCCTCGATCGATGTCATGAAGGTGTGATCTTTTTTGTTGATCGCCCGGGTAGCTTCGGATCAAGTAAGTAATGGAGGATGGACTCCATTCTCCCTCACTCTCATGACATTAGATCACCCATTGTTCATTCCGCATGATCGAAATGGATGGTTGTGCTTAGATCTGCTAGATTGATCTGATTTAATCTTATTAAGCTGTGGGATTAATCATAGAAATCTGATCTTAGATCAGATGGAGATGAAAGCATCCCCACCACATGAGTACAGGATAAGTTTTAAGTAGCCAATCCTAAACCTAAACCTAAAATAAAACTAATTAAACCTAAAAAATAAACCTAAAAATGAACCTAAAAAAACCTAAAACCTAAACTAAAAAAAACCTAAAAATAAAAATAAAATCAACATAAACCAAAATTAAACTAAAATAAATAAAACCTAAACTAAAAAAAAATAAACTAAACCTAAACCCTAAATAAAATAAAATAAAAAAAAACTAAAAACTAAAGATAAAACCTAATAAACCTAAACCTAAACCTAAAAAAATAATATCAAAACCTAAACCTACACCTAAAATAAAAAAATAAACCTAAAACAAATAAAATAAAATAAAATAAACTAATAAAACCTAAAAAAATAAACTAAAAAACCTAAACTAAAATAAATAAACATAAATAAACTATAAATAAAAATAAAAAAATAAACCTAAATAAAATAAAAAAATAAAAATAAACTAAATAAATAAAAATAAATAAACTTAAATCTATAATTTTATTTTTTTTTGAAAAAAACCATAAAACCTAAATCTAAACTGAATCCTAAACCTAAACCCTAAACCATAAAACATAAAAATCCTTGAACCTTAAAACTTAAACCTTAACACTAAACCTAAAAGCATAAACCCTAAATTGTAAAACTAAACCCTAAACCCTAAACCCTACAACCTAACTCCTAACCTAAAAACCTAAACTAACTAAATAAATTAAAAAATAAACTAAACCTAAACCTAAAACTTAATAAACCTAAACTAAACTTAAACCTAAGAATGGGTAGAACCTTGATAGGGAACATCACCATCAAAGCTTAGTATAGATCAGCGGTGGAGGCTACGAGGTGGTTATCGTGTGGTGGTGGGGGATCTGGAGGTCTTGGTGGATATGTAGGTGGTTGGAGCGTGATGGTTATGGAGCAGGAGAGGAGAGCGGAGGTTACTGCAAGTGGTGGGAGGAGAGGGATCGGATATGATGGTGGATCCCACTCGAGAGGTCGAGTGGTTCGATGGGAACTAAAGCGGAAGAACAGTCGATTTGATCTGCTGCTTATGGAACTATGCCTTTACATTAGGGATGATTCTAGTTATCTAGGGTTTTGATTTGCTCTATCGATCATTTTTGATCAATTTGTGTCTTAGAAAACTAGGTATGTTACTTGGTTGATGAAATCGAACAGAAGAAATATTGAATATGAATTTGTTCCCTGTTTAAAAAAAAAAACCAAAAACCTTAAATCCTAAACTAAAATTTGAACTCTAAACCTAAAACCAAAACGAATAACCCTAAACCCTAAACTGTCAAAACCATAAACCAAACCCAAAACCCCCCAAAACCAAACCCACAAACCTAAACCCTAAACAAACCCTAAACCTAAACCTAAAGCCTTAACCAAAACCTAGAAACCTAAACCTTAAACCCTAAACTTTAAACCCTAAATCATAAAAACCTAAACTAAATAAAATAAAAAAATAAAATAAATAAAAAAACCTAAAATAAAATAAATAAATAAAAATAAAATAAAATAAAACCAAACTAATCTAAACCTAAACCTAAACCTAAGCCTTGGCCTAACTAAACTTAAAATAAAATAATATAAAAAATAAATAAAATAAAATAAAATAAAACCTAAAACTAAAAAAAATAAAATAAACCTAAAATAAAAAAAATAAAAATAATAAAACTAAATGTAAAATAAAAAAATGAACCAAAATAAAATAAAATAAAAAAATAAATAAAATCTAAACTAAAAAAATAAATCTAAATATAAAACCTAAAATAAATAAAAATTAAAACCTAAACCTTACAAAGAAAAACTAAACCTAAAATAAATAAATAAAATAATAAACCTAAACTAAACTAAAATAAACTAAACTAATATAAATAAAATCTAAACCTAAACCTAAAATAAATTAAACCTAAACCCTAAACTAAAATAAAATAAAATAAAATAAACCTAAACCTAAACTAATAAACCTAAAAATAAATAAAACCTAATATAAAAAAATAATAAAAAAAACCTAAAAAATAAAACATAAACTTAAAAATATAAAATAAACTAAAAAAAAATAACCATAACTAAGCTAAAATAAACTAAAATAACCTACTAAAATAATAAATAAAATAAAAATATAAAAAAAAATAAACCTCATAAAATATAAAATCGGTTTGTATTTAAAGACCTCTAAACTACATAAAGATCCTGGGCCCTACCCTAACCCTAGCTCTAACTAGGCCCTGAGCCCTAAACTGGGCCCTATGACTCTCCTAGGCCCTGGGCCTGAGCCTAAATGCCAAACCTGGGCCACTAAACCACCCTAGGCCACAAGGCATGATGTGACACTAAACCCAAAGGATGTGACCTAAACCACTGGCCAAAGACCCTAGGCCATGACCCACAAACCCTAGGCCAGGCTAAAAATTACCCTGATCCTACCAAAACTAAACCCTAAACACTAAACCCTAACACAAACCTACCACTGAGCCATTACCTGACTAGCTCTAAACCCAAAGACCTAAAACTAAACCTAAACTAAATAAATCATTAAATAAAAATGAATAAAAAACCTAAACCTAAATAAAATAAAATAAAATAAAATAATTTAAAATGAACCTAAACCTAAACTAAAATAATTAAATAACAAAATAAAAAAATAAATAAAATAAAATAAATAAAACTAAACTAAAAATAATATAAACTTAAGAATATAAAACCTAAATAAAAAAAACTAAATGTAAAATAAAGAAAATAAACTAAAATAAAATAAAATAAAAATTAAATAAAACCTAAAAATTAACCTAAAATAAATAAAAAATAAATGTTAATCTTAAAACCTAAACTAAATTAAAATAAAATAAATAATATAAAATAAACCTAAACCTAAAATAAAATAAATAAAACCTAAACCTAAACCTAAATAAACTATAAACCATAAACATAAACTAAAATAAAATAAAATAAACTAAAATAAACCAAAACCTAAACTAAAAATAAAACCTACAAATAAACCTAAAATAAAACCTAAAACCTAAACTAAAATAAATTAAAACCTAAACCTAAACTAAAATAAAATAAAATAAAATCTAATATAAAATAAAAAATAACTCAACTAAAAATAAACCTAAATCTAAACTTAAACCCAAAAGGAATTAAAATCTAAACTAAAATAAATAAACTAAAATAAATAAATAAAATAAAATAAATAAAATAAATAAATAAATAAACTAAATATACTAAATAAACTAAACTGGGTTTGCTTAATTAAAAAAAACCCTAAATCTACCTAAACCTAAACCCTAAACCCTAAACTTACAACCTAAACCTAAACAAAAAAACTATAAACCCACATACCAAAAAAAAAATAAAACCTAAAACCCTAAACTAAACCCTAAACCCTAACTAAACCCTAAAACCTAAAATAACCCTAAACCTAAACCCTAAGCCCAAATCATAAACTCAAACATAAAGTAACTAAATAAATTAAAAAATAAACTAAACCCTAAGAATGGGTAGTACCTAGAGAGGAATATCACCATCAACCAAGCTTAGTTTAGATCTGGTGATGGAGGTGAAGCGAGAGGTGATGGTTATCATAGTGGTGGTAGGGGATCTAGAGGTGTTTGTCGATATGGAGGTGGTGGTTAGAGTAGTGGTGGTTATGGAAGTGGGAGGAGAGACGGAGGTTATAGTTGTGGTGATGGCGGAGGGAGAGATCGAAGATATGATGGTGGATCCCGCTACTTGAGAGGTCAGGGAGGTGGATGGGAAGAGAAACTAAAGAAATTGATCGATCTCTTATGAAACTATGTCTTTTACAATAGAGATGGTTCTAATTATCTAGGTTTTGATTTTCTCTATGCATGCTCATTTTTTTATCAATGTCACTTGTGTCTTAGAAAACATGGTGTGTTACTTGGTTCATGAAATCAAAGAAATAAAATGTTGAATCTAAATTTCTTCTAGGTTAAAAAAAAACCAAAACCAAAACCCTAAACTAAAACAAATATAAACCTAAAACCCACAAACCTAAAATACTAAACCCTAAACTAAACCCTAAACCTAAACCCTAAACCAAAACCATAAACATTAACCCTAAACCCTAAAACAAAAACTAAACCTAAACCTAAACCCCTTAACCCTAAACCCTATACCCTAACCTAAACACTAAACCCTAAAAGCTAAAATCTAAACAACTAAATAAAACCTAACAATAAAATAAATAAAAAACCTAAACCATAAAATAAAATATAATAAATTAAGACTAAAACCATAAACTAAACCTAAAAAAAATAAAAAATAAAGACTAAAATAAAATAAAATTAATAAAACCTAAACTAAACTAAAAAAAAAATAAAAATAAATAAAATAAAAAAAATAAACTTAAAATAAAATAAACTAAACTAAAATAAAATAAACTAAAATAAAATAAATAAATCTAAACTAAAATAAATAAAATAAAATAAACTAAAAAATAAACCTAAACTAAAATAAAAAATAAAAAAATAAACCTAAAATAAAAAACCTAAACTAAAATAAAAAATAAAATAAACCTAAAACCTAAAAATAAAATAAAATATAAACTAAAAAATAAACTAACTAAAAAAATAATCTAAATTAAAAAAAAATCTAAACTAAAATAAAAAAACCTAAAATAAATAAATTAAAATAAATAAAATAAAAAACTTAAATAAAAATAAAAATAAAATAAAAATAAAATAAATAAAAATAAAATAAATAAATTATAAACTAAATCTATGATTTACTTAATTTTAAAATTTACAAAAGAAAGCCCTACAAACCCTAAACTGAGCCAGGCCACGGACCTGCCTGACCTGGGCCACACTAAGGCCACTGAGCACTGACCCTAGTCACTCTACACACTGAGCCCCAAACTGAGCCTGAGCCACAGGCCTAACCCTAGGCCCTGGGCCTTAAATCCTGGGCCCTAGGCCCTAGGCCCCAGGCCTATACCCAGATCCTACCTAATACTGACCCTCCATGCCCACTGACTGACCTTAGATCTAAATCTGACCTCCACTCCTAAACCTGGACCCTAAAGCCTAAACACTAAAGCCTAAACCCTCCACCCTAACCCACCTAAACTAAACCCTACCACCACCCATCAACCCTAAATCTAAATCCTAAACAAAACTCTAAACTTATTTTTTTTGTTTTGGCTTGGGTTATGTTTTGACCTCTTCTAGTTGGTGATTCTTATCTTTCAGGTTGGGTTCTTGGTTTTTTTTAGTCTGGTGGCTTCTATCTTCTCACCTTATTACTCTAGGTTCTAGTGGATGACATGTTTTCTACGGCTTTATTCTATTTTTTGCACGATTTGTTTTGTTGCCTCTCCTCTTAAACTTGAATTACTTTTTGCTAGTTTTTCATGGTTATATGGGTGGCCTTCCTAGTGGTAACTGCTATTGATTGTTGCCTTTATGGGCCTTATTTTGGAGAGTTTCTTGGCTACTTTTTTGGCGATTGCCTCCCAATTCCTTATTATTTGTTGATGGATCATTCATTTGCCTTGGTTTTGTGTTTGGTTATTCTCCTAGTATTAGCCTCTACTGGGTGCATTATTTACAACAAGTTTTATGTTGTTATTATGCTTTCTCGTTAGTCTTTTTTTTGGGAAGTTTGGTTTTGGTGGTCTAGCTATTCTTGCTATTGCCTTTTTATGGTGGTTTGGACCTGGACCTATGTTGTGTGGTGCTTTGTTGGTTTTCTACTTTTCCTTGTTGGGATGCTTCCTTTGTTGGTTACTTATGATGGATGGTCTCTAGTGGTTTGCCTTATGGCTATTTTACTTAGCTGGTTTGGTTGGAGGACTTTTAGTTGTCCTTGGAATCTTGGTTGGTTGATTTTTCTTGTTGGTCTTTTCCTTCTTCTTGGACAATTTGCTAGAGCCTTTTGCTATGCTAATCGAACCTTTATTGATCCTTTTGGATTGAAATTTTTAGTATCGGGTGGTTGGTGGCTACCTTTGGCCTTCTTTTGTGCAGTTGTTTTATCTTTTGGTGATTTTTGCTAGTTGCATCTTATGTTTCCTTCAGTTGATGGTTTCATTTATGACCTTTTTAGTCATTTGTGGTTGCTCACCCTAGTTTGGCTTGGTGATTGCTACTAGTTGGTACTATGTCTTAAGGGCTCCTATCTTGGTTTTGTTGGCTATTTCCTTATTAATTGGCACAGGTCTCGTGCTTGCTGATGGCTGGTTTTGGTTTTCCCTGGTTTGGAGCTTGGATAGGTATTTGGATAATGGATGTTGTTGTTATTTTGACTTTGTTTTAGCCTCTCTCTAGGTTATTATGATTAGTCTATTGTGGCTTATTTTTTGGTTTTCTGCTAGCTAGTTCTTTGGTGTTGCTCTTTATTTAATAGTGCGGGATCTAGAACTCTCTGACTCTAGCCTTGGATGTTTTGTTATGGTATGCTTTGGCTATGATGGCTTTGATGTTACTCACCTCTTCTCTCTAGTTGGTAGCATTACTTATGATTGTAACCCTTCTTTATGAAGTTTGGATGCTCATATTGTTGCTGGGATGATCCTAATTGAGCTTGAGCCTTCTCTTTCTCATCTATCCTTTTCCTCTCTCCATCCTTATGCTTTTAGCTATGACTTTTCCTTTGTATTGTTTTCTGATTTCTTTTGGTTGGAACTTTGTAGAGGAATGGCCATCGTCAACCTAAGTGCTATTGTTGTGGATCTTGCTTATCTTACTTTCTCAAAGGAATCATGAACTGCTGCTGACTCATCCTTTTACTATTTTCAGCATTTATTTTAGTCTTACTCTGTGTCTTCTTCTCTTATGATTTTTAGCTGTTGTATTTGCTCTTTTATTTTCTTTTCTTTTTCTAATGTACTTAGATGGGGGTTTAGCTCTTTAGGTTTCTTGTATCTCTAAGAGTAGTTGAATCTTATAGCTTTACCCCTTTTAAGGACATTGTATCTTTTCCTTTTATGGTAATAAAATTCTAACTTTCCCCATAAAAAACCCTAAACCCTAAACCCTAAACCTTAAACCCTAAAAAACCCTAAACCCTAAAACCACAATCCCCAAACCCAAAAACACCTAAAAACTAAAACCTAAATAATAAACCCTAAACTCTAAACCCTAAACTAATCCTAAACCTAAAGCCTAAACACTAAACCTAAACCTAAAACCTTAAAACCTAACCCTAAACTTAAACCCTAAAGCATAAAACCTAAAACCTAAACCCTAAAACTAAACCTTCCCAAACCTAAACCAAACCCTAAACCTAAACCTAAAGTAACTAAATAAATTAAAAATTCAAACCTAAAACCTAATAAACCTAAACCCTAAGAATGGGCGGAACCTTGACGATAGGAACATCACTATCAATAAGGCTTGGTCTCAGTGGTGGGTGAAGGTGGTGGTGGTTATCATAATGGTGGTGGGGGATCTAGAGGTGGTAGTGGATATGGAGGTGGTGGTCATAGCAGTGGTGGTTATGGAAGCAGGAGGAGCGACGAAGGTTACAGCTGTGGTGGTGGTGGAGGGAGAGATCAAGGATATAATGGTGATCTACTTGAGAGGAGGTGGTTCTAATGGGAACTGGAGAAATTAAAGAATTGATCTAATCACTTATAGAACTGTCTTTATAGTAGATGGTTCTAGTTATCTAGGATTTTTGATTTTTGCTCTATGCATGCTCATTTTTATATGTCATCACTTGTGTCTCAAAAAACTTTGTGTGTGTGGTGTTTATTTTTGAGATGTGAGACACCACGCAGATCTTAGGGGTACTTACTGAAATGATTGGGTATGACATTAAGGAAAAATGCACTATCTCAAAAGATAGAAATCATTATCCTATAATGGACCTAATCACCTAATAAGGACTCTTAAGGCATGATGGGTCTTTGAATATACAGAGATCTTTCCCTACTTTACATGGAAAAGTAAAGTAACATTTATATTTAAGGTTTGTTAAGTTCCTTATGGAGCAAGCCTCCATAGTTAATTACATCCTAAGGGATGTGAATCCTTTAAGAATACTCTCGATTAAAGTAGCGATTAAAGTATCAAAAGATTTCAAGGCTGACTATTAAAGGATTATTTGTATTGGAAAATTAAGTGGGAAAACTCAAGGAGAAGACTTATTATCAAAGCCAAAAGAAATGAGTAGGGAATGCTCTTGATATTAGGAAACCTAGTGAGAATTTTAACTTATCCTATAATTGGGCTTTAGAATTTTGAAATTGAAGAGAAGATCAATTTTGTTAAAGTTGAAATTTCATTAGAAAGCTAGGACTTATAATCCAACAACACAAGATTGTGGAGATGCCTAAGAGGTGAGGATTTATGCTTGTAGCCAAAAAAACAACCACCTTGGATCCTAAATATAGAGCTTTAGCATAAAACCAAAAAAAAAGTGAAAATAGGCATATGGTTTAACTCCATAAGAGAGGATAAAACCCTCTTGAACTTACAACCATCTGGAGTGACAGCCAACTAACACCCCCAATGCTTTAAATCTAAGAAGTCCAGTCATATGATTTGCAAGATTAGTTAGGCTATTGTTTAATTAGAAAGAAACTAAAGTCCTTAAACCCACTCCCTAAGAGACTAGAGCATGAGTGGTATGAGCATATGGCTTAGTCTAATGTAAAATCTTTTCATATTGTATTTATTTTAACACTTCATTTTGACAAAAGGCTTTCAATTTATGATACCTACATGCATGAGAAAATAAGGTTGTTGGCTAAATCAACAGAAAGGGGTGTTTTCCAAGACAAAGGATGCCCTCAGTCAAGCATTCCCCTATCTTACAAGGATGAAAATCTTTTTTTTAAGAGTGAAATAATATGATGTGCATGTTGTTGGCCATTCAACATTCAGCTAAGGGGTTACTAAATCTTTTAATTATCTTGATTCATGTCATAGGCTTTATGTGAGGTTATGAATTGTTTAAGACTTTAGTTATGAGTTGTAGTTGGGTAGAAAGGTTAATTTTTTTCCAAGAGTCTAATCGCATTCAAGGCCACACATTCAAACAACAAACATATAAAGAAATAAAGAAAAGAATGCCATCCTAATTGTGCACCTTAAACACAACATCAAACAAATTTTATAGCTAATTTAAACGAATAATAATCCAATGCGATTGGGTGCCTCCATACAACCCAAAAAGAAAAATGGGTAGTCGAGCTCTACCCTTATACAATTGGTACATAAAAGAATAATTTATAATTTACAAAGATAAATGATATGGGGGTCTTCATGTCTTCATGTATCTTCCTTCTTCTTTGACTTGGTTTGCTCCACTTCAAAGGCTTCACATGGCCTCCCATGATAAAACCTTCTAGCCAATGCTCATCCTTATCCCCTCATAGCACTAATCCTAATTTCTAATATAAAATTACATTAAATATAGGAAAAGTAAATCTAACTACACCTATAAGATAAGTGTTAGCTAAAGACACATACAATCCTTGCAGTTATATTTATAATTTGGACTTAACACCCTACATATGGGTAACCATACTTGGATTATGCTTAGGGGCTTAAGCAACCCTAAAGAGCATTTATATTTATTTTTAAGTGACCCCTTAAACATAATCCCTTACAGATAATATGATTAATCTAATCGACCTATCATCTAGTCTATAAAACATACACCTAACATCGTCTAAAATAATACATCACAAAATAAAACATATCACATGCACCATCTAACATAGAAGTGGTGACTTAATCTAATGTGTGTGTATTAAGGCTTGTGTGGTATGTCCTAACTAGGCTTTAGAGTTAAGATTTTCTAAGTGTAGAAAGATTCAACTTAAAGGGTGGTTTCACTTCAAGTTCTTTAATTAATTTGCAAGTTTTAATTTGTGTTTTCTTGTTTCATATAACCTACACTTAGCAACTAAGTGTTGTAAAGAGAAGAAAAGAGGTTGGCCTTTTTCATCCCTACCTTAAACCACTTTCTAAAGCCTATTAATTTGATTTAGTTCTCTTTAGTGAATGGCTTATTACACATTTTAGATTAATCCTAAGTTTAGGTTCTCTTTAAATAATTCTATTCAATGTGAAATGCTTCTTAAGATTAATTTAATTGAAATACTATCACATGACATGCTAAATCATTCCTCTCCATCACATGTAACATGCATATGATTAAGTCTTAAGTATACCTACACATACAATATGTTTTAGCATGCTTGAATGATGGATGTGAGTATGTACATTTGAAGCTTTATATTTCTCCTCTCATTGAATTATTTTTTCATATTAATTTAAGGCTCTATCTAAATTCTTATGCAAAAAATACATAGGGATGAAATTAAACAAGTACATGTCATTGTTAAAAGTGAGGTAATCAAATGACCTCCTTGGGTCTAGCTAAAACCTCATATTCAGATATCCATACTATATACCATTACATTCAAACCATATGTAAATATACATGCAACATAAGAATAGAGCTCCAAATCTCATGATCAATTAATTTAATCACTTGAACAATTGCAAATGCATGTATTACTTAATAAAAAAGAAGGATTACCATTCTCTAATTAAATACACACATGTATGTATAAAGTACATAAGCAAGTACATGCCTTTGTTAAACGAAGTGAGGTAATCAAATGACCTCCTTAGCTAGCTAAAGCCTCATATTCCTAGAATGTCCAGACTATATACCACTTTTCTTAGATACATACACATGTATTCATAATTTGGAGAATGAAAATCATGCAAAAAATTGATATTTAATTTGATTGATTCATTTATGTATATGAATTAAAGCCTCATCCAAATTCTAGTATTGAAATACATAAGAATGAAATCAAATGGAGTACATGCCATTGTTAAACTAAGGAAGTGAGCTAATCACATAACCTCCTTGGGGCTAACTAAAGCCTCATATTTTTGGGATGTCCAGACTATATACCCATTAACATTCTCACTTACATAAATCAATACATGAATAAACTGAAAGGAGCTTCACTTCATACATTTAAGCTATAATCACATGCATCTCCTATGTATTTATAACTTGCATTCATAGCATATGTAACCATTCATTTATAAGCTTTGGATTTAATAGTGATAATAGCCACATATTATAAATTAAATCAACACATGCAAGCTTGACATAAAGGAAACCCATTTGACTTAATTAATTTTGAAAAGATGAATGTGTGATTTCAAATGACATACAACATTTAACATGATTGAAAAGGAATGAATGAGCATAAACATGTGATTTCATTCAATTAAATTAATTCTAAGGATAATCAAATCAAATAAAAGCATTTAAAGAAAACCAACACTTTTTTAGTTATCACTTTCAATTTCATATTTGATTTGGTTTGAAGAAATGAGGGAAAATTTGTTGATCTAACCCATTCCCATGTTTGTGATTTAATTTGGTTTAATGAAAAGTAATTTAGTTGATTTTATGGGTTAATTAGGTTGTACTATGATTAAATACATTAATTAACCCTTACTATGTTGCCTTAATTTAATTAACCAAGTAATTATGATCCAACATGATATGTACATACATTAAATTAAATCAATACCTAAAGAAAAAACAATGCAATTGGCTCATTAATTAAGTTGAAACTTAATTAAGTACTTTCATGGTTTTCCACACATGTGGGTTAACCATAATTTCCTTAAATGTCTTTAGGATATTGAACACCTAAAGATCTACCAATGAATTGATTAATTAAGATTCCATGTGATTATAGTTTCAAATTGATTAATTAAGCAATTTAATTAATGAATTAAACCATCAATTAATCCCAAATTAATTAATTTCCATTCAAGTGAAATGGACTTAGGGAAAAGATTGGGAAAGAGGTCCAATCTCATTCCCATGCCCCTATTTCACAATGATTAACAAGCTTAATTAATGATTTTCTTACTATTTAGAATATTATTATAATTAATTGGGAAAATTAAGGTTAAGATAACCAATTTCCAATTAAAGCAATAAATACCAAGAAAATTATGGGACAGGTCATCCCATTAATCAACCTCAAAAGTTTGGGATTAATTACTTAGGTAATTAGAGTAATTAAGCTAATTATATTTTTAATTAAACTTAAATTAAGCCTTAATTATTATTCAAAATTAATTGGGATCAATTTTAATTGAATCTCCTCTTAAATACCTTCAAAATAAATATTTACTTGCATTTTTATGAGTTTTCTATGATTTGTTATAATTTTCCAAAGTTTCAGCTGATTTAAACAATTTTCCATGATTTTTATAAAGTCTATTAATTTATTTTAACTATTTGAACTTCATAATGCAATATCTCCCAATTCATAAATCCTTTTGACTTGAAATTTTTATGGAAGGTAGATTTTACATTCAATTTTTATCTTAGAGAATTTCAAATCAATTTGATGTGTCTTTATGGTTTAATTAATGAAATTTGATTTTCCTAAAGCTTAAATTAAGCTCACAATATTCTATAAAATTTGGGGCTTTTTTCATTCATTGTCAAAAGATAAATCCAATGAGCCCTTATTTTCAATTTTAGTTAAGTATTTTATTTTTATGAATTTTAAAGTTTAGGTGTTTTTAATTAATTTTTAAAAGCCTAAAATCCTAATTTCTTAACCTAGTTAGTGCAGCAGTCTTTGGACCATGCGACGCATGCCATGCGGCTTGCGATCGCCTCAAGATGAGTGGGAATATGAATAGGGATGCACGGATCAATCACCATCATGGATCGAGGTCCATCAATTACGATCCATGATAGTCATGATCCATTGATTAGAGTTATGAGATCCACACAATCTGAACTATCCATTTCCCTAAATGGGTGATCGGACATTTGTCAGGCAATCTAGTGCAAGAAATGGATGGAACACTATTCTAGGCAATATTTTTATGATTATTGTAAAGAAATTGAATGAAAAACTTCATTTTATGCTCAATTTTCTAGCAATCTACTCCGAAAATCACTTCAAATGCATGGGGATGATGTAAAATAAAAAAAATGCAAGGGTAATATAAAGATAATTCCTAAAATTGAGCAAAACCATTACAAATAAAAGAACCTAAGGCCGACTATAGTTTTAGAAAATTATCTCACCAAGATTGATTTCTGGTGGTGGTGATGATCCAAGCATGCTCTTGAGTGGATGAAGAAGCTTTAGAATGGGTTTGGGCTCTTACTTCACTTTAGAATAAAGTATCCACCAATGGCCACCACTTCCTCACTAGAATCTAGTTGATTTTGATGGCTTTTACTCAAAACCAAGTGGGAATGATTGCTAGTTGGTTTGGGAGCTCTAGGAGAGTGAAATGAGTGTGTGAGGAAGAGTTTTTTCCTCTGTATTTTTATCTCCTTACAATGGCCGAAAATCACCTCATTCATGGTGATTTTTGGCTCCAAGTGGGTGTCCTTTGCTTGGGTGGTTGGGATTCTCCTTAGGTGGCTTAATTTGGTTGCCCAAGGAATAGGAGGTGACTACTATGAAGGACAAGTGGGTGTCCTAGCAAACAGAAGTAGAGGTCCTTCATTCCAAGTGTTCTAATGATGGAGGGAGGTGATTTCACCTCCTCATAAGTCATGGCTGACCCAACCACCTCTTGGGTTAGGTTGGACAGTGTCCTTGGAGCCTAGGTGGACCAATCGATGAGTGCCAAGTGGCCAAGGAAAAGAAATGACCATTTACATGGGTGTTTTATCTTATGTGATACCCTTAGCCCAAAGGTAGAGTGCTCATTTGATATTGAATTTGATTTAGGCAGATTTGAAATGAGTCAAAAGTGAGTTGGACTAAATTTCATTTCATTTGGAGTTCATTTGGTTAGGTTTGGCTCAATTTGACCCATTTGGGTCATATTGGGTCAAAATGGGTTAGGTTGACCAATTGGTCAAATTGGGTCAAACTAAGGATTAGGTCAAGTTCATATTACTATTTGGAAGGATTGTATGCTTGGTTTGATTTAATTTGGGTTTTAGTCTAATTTGACCCTTTATGTCAATTTAGGTTAACTTGGGTCAAGAGGGGCCAACTAGGTTTGGCTCAATTGAAGGTCAAGTCATGTTTAAATATTGATTGGGTTGATTTAAATCATTGGTTTCAATGAATTTGGCTTAGGTTGCAATTTGCTAGTTTGGGTTTATATAGGCTAAAGGGTTGACTTGGTTTGAATTTATATCAATTGATCATCCTAGGGTGATCAACAATCATGACATGAAGTTTGGATTTTAATTCACTTTGATTTGGATTGAATTGGATTTTGGTTCATGTAGGTCAAATTGGCCACTTTGGGTCAAGTGAACCAATTGGATTGGTTGGCTTGATTTAGTTTAGTTTATATATAGATTTAAGATTGATATATAAATTCAACTACAATTGGTTTGGATTCAAATGAGTTTTGGTTCGTTTGAATATTTCAAGTCAAATGGGCTAGGTTGGGTTTGACTTGGGTTGATTTGGTTTGACTGATGATTGTAGGTTTCATTTATATTTGGATAGATGATTGAAGGAATGATTGATTCAAGAGAAAATCCATTGATTTTGGCTTAATTTAGATGGGTTTTGGCCAAGTTCAAGAAAATGGCTTAAAGGGTTTAAATTGGGTTTTGATTTGGTTTTGGATTTGGTTTTGGCTATTTGAATTTATATTTCATTTATATTTGAGAAGATAATAGAGGGTACAATTGATTTATAAGAAAATCAATTGAGTTGAGATTGGATGGGAAATTTTGCTAAGTTCATGAAGGTTGATTAAAGAGCTTGGGAAGGATTTCAAGTTTGGATTTGATCTTGGGTTTCAATCAATTGATTGAGTTTGGACTTGGATTTGAATTTGAAATTGAGTTTTGGAAATTTGGATTTGAATTTAAAAGGTGTACATGGATTGGGTTTAGGCTATAGGTAGGTGATTTTTAAGTCCCTAAGGCATGGCCTAATCCTATGATTAACCCTTCTAAGAAGTGTTCACCCACTCTCTAGAAGTGTCTTATGACTAAAGAAACCTTAGTGTTTAGAAGGTTCCTCGATCTAAGAAGGAGGTTGAAAACTCACTCCAAAAGTGAGGTCAACAAAGGACCACCAATAGGTGTGGTGTAACGACAAGGCACGCACATGTATTGGCGTTGATCAACATCAAAAGACTACAAACACTAATGAAAATGATTTATACCATAATCATGATGCGAGTGCAAAGTAGCTCTCTTTATGCCAAGGGCATACGAGAGCCAGATGGAATCCATGGGGATTGAGTATGTGAACCTTCCACTAGGGAAGCAGGTTCAAGCTATCTGAGGATATGGATTTGAGTTTGATTGTGAATATGATTTGTTTGGGTGTGTATCCACTAGGGATAAGAATCTATAATTTTCTATGGATTGGGAATGTGAACATTCCACCAGGGAAGCAGGTTCGAGCTATCCATTGGGATAAGAGTTTGATGGTATTTCTTATGGCTCCACTAGGAGATTAATTTGATTTGCCTATAAGAGAAGTTTGGTTTGTTCAATATGTTTTAATTTGACTCCACTTTGGGAAGGTTGGTTTCAAATTTAGTTTATTATGGACCATTGGTGCGATGGACACACTTAGAAGGCTATGCCTTGACCTATCGATTTACAAATCCAAAAGATAGTCTACTAGCCATAATGTAGGACAATACGACCTAAGTGGTTGCCTATTGGATTGCAATGGTTGTACTTAGGAAGAAAGCATAGTAGACTTACATCTTTTAAAGCAAGGATCAATCGCTTGGGTGATATGTTGGATCCACAATAAATTGAACATGACCTAGTGGCGACTACTGAGTGAATGCCACTAGGGGACTTATGTCAACTCAAAAGTAGTTAAGATTAATTTCATTAATTTCAATGATTTTTTTAATTTGAATTGGTTTCTTTCATTTGTTTTAATTTCATTTGATGGATCCCATCATGCGATGGACCCTGAAGGGGCTATGTCGACTTGGCCTATCTTAGATTTACCGATCCAAAGGGTAGTCTACCAGCTGAAGGGTAGGACAATCCAACTTAAGGGGTGCCTTTTGATGTGCAATAGCTTTGCTAGACAAAGTGTAGCAGACTTACATCTCCAAAGTAAGGAATAACTGTTGGGGTGACCCATTGGATGCACAACAAATTGAACCGACCTAGGGCCATTCGTAAGTGTGCAACGATCATTCTTGAAAGAATGCATAGCAGACTTACATCTGCCAAAGCCAAGACAACAGCCGAGGTAACCTATTAATGGCAGAATAGATTGAACCTAACCTAAGGCTGACTATTGAGAGATTGTCATGGGGGACTTATCTCAACTCATGAGTAGTCTGATTCTATAGGGAGTTTTTGCGACTACCCAAAAAAAGGATGCCTACTTGGGAAAGGTGCCATAGGGGCATTAATTCCTAATCCACATATACATATATATATATATATATATATATATATATATATATATATATATATATATATATATATATGATTTGGTTAGACCTATCTTAGATTTACTAGACCAAGGGAGAATCTATGCATCACATAATAGAATCTCTAACCATAGGGTGGTTAATAGGAAATGGGTCCAATCGGTAGTAACGGTTGTGTCTAAATGAGGTCACAAAGGATGTGAGCCAAATAGAGTGCCCACAAGGGAGGTACCACTAGGCATTATCTTAGACCTTGTAAATAAGAAAGCCAGGTGTGTAGCCAACTCAAGGAGAAAGCATGGCTTACATCTACCATGAGTGGTGTATCCGGGTGGGTCATTGTCGGCATAGTGAACACCAACCTAAGGTTCCATCGGTGTGCAATAATTAGTCTAGGAAGAAGGCATGTAGACTTATATCTAAAGTTGAACGATTGTTAGGATAGTTATCGTCAACTTGGGTGCCATTTGACTGGGCTTCTCGGTGTACTATACTTGAAGCATAGAAGACTTACATCTTTGAGCGAGGAACAACCACTAGGGTGACCCATTATTGGCAGTCAAACCCAACCTAAGGGTGACTACTAAGTAGGGAGTCATAAAGAAGGACTAGACTCAGACTTGAAGTAGTCAAGAAGAAAGGTGTTGTTGGGGCCTTACCCTCTCTACTTGACCAAGTCAGTTCAATGGCTAGTCAAGAAGAAAGCATATAGTAGATTTATATCCTCTTAAATGAAGCCAACATAAAGGTAGCTTACTGACCATGTCGTAAGGCCTACCATGCTAACATGGTGCTTGTCAGTGTGCAATGGTCAAGTTAGGAAGGAAAGCGTAGTAGACTTACATCCTCCTAAATAAGGGACCACTGTGACACTAGGGGTAGCACATCATCAACCTAGAGCTAATGAGTGAGTGTGGTATGGGTCCCACATCAAAGTAGCTCAAGACAAAAGATGTGTATGTGGGTTTGTCAGATATACTCAACCAAGTCAGTTCATGATGGCTAGTTTAAGAAAAGGCAGATCACATGTAGACCTACCATGCGAACAAGGCTCATCATGGTGCGATGATCAAGTTAAGAAGGAAAGCATAGTAGATTTACATCCTCTTGAACAAGGGACCACTAGGGTGACACACTAGTAGGGTAACACATTAGCCTGACATAGAGTAGCTAATGAGTGAGGGTCGCGGGGGGCGTTATCCCACATCAAAGTTGCCTGAGACAAAAGATGTGTATTTGTTCATGTGTTTGTGTTGTGTTGATGTAGGATAGGATGTCGCTTGGGTTCCTTACACCTACCTTCACATCAAGAGTGGATGAAATGGTGCCATAGGGGCAATGTGACTCCACCAAGAAAGGATGTCGCTCAAGTTCTCTTACACCTAACTTAGTTGTACTAGTCAAAAATGATGCCTCTTGGGTTCTCTTACACCTATCTAATAGCAGAGAATCATATGTAGTTTGTGTTTGTGTTGATGAAGGATAGGATCACTTGGGTTATCTTACACCTATCTAAACAAGTCATGGTGGATTCACAAATAAGCAAATAATGCTTCCAATGAAGAAGGATTTGATGAATGGAAAGATAGGATTTTTTTTGATAATTATTTTCAAACATTATTTTAAGGATAGTATTTCTTTAAATAGAGCCGTTGATTGGAAGCATTGGGCTCTCTACCATAGTGGTTTAAACTACTTTCCATCCTTTCAAAGCACCAAGGTAGGCCTTTCAACGATCGAAAGTAGAATCTTGATTTGAAAAGTTTTGAGATAGACTAACTTTGAAAGAGTTTAAACCATCTATTCAATGTTAATTGAAATCTCTCTATTAAGTAGAATCTTGGAGGATCTCTAATGTCACTTTAATCTCTTTTAGATCAATCCTTGTTATCCCATGATGCTTTACTACAAGCCTTAGAAACTCCCTAAAGTCATCCTAATTGTATACTTTAGGGGATTCAACTTCAAGCTGTAGTGTCATAACCAATCAAAGACAACTACTCAGATCATAAAGATGGTCTTCCTTTTTCTTTAACCCTGGTGACCAAAGAAAGGCATGACCTTATAGCGATAAATTTCAATGGAAATTGTAAGTGTAAATGACCTCTCATCCTCTAGCATCATTCGACCCATCCTTGAATGAGAAGACTGCATGTAAAGAGGCTATGTCTACTATCAAATTTGAAATAGGTAATGTGGATTCATCTTCAAGACATGCATAATTGAAATCTTCAGAATTGATGTATGTGCGGATTTGAATGTCCTTCCTTTTGACTGGGCATAATGTTGGATAATCATGATATTATCTTTCTTCTTCAATAAGGTTGACTTCAAAGATCTTCTTCTTGGCATAAATGTTTGCATCAAAAGTTTGCAAAGTAGGAATAGCAATAGGTTCAATTTTGAGTTTGTAGACCCTTTAGAGATGTATTGGGCACTTCATTATGGTCTTAGGTAAAACCTTTAAATTACAAAAGTAACCTAACCAAGTCATTGGCATTTTCTTTCTAACTTATCATATATGGATGTTGGGAGGGTGGGTGGACTACCTTTATGTTCGAGGTTAATCCCTTAAAACTCATTGGTTGATGATCTAATTTTCTCCTAAACTTGGGAGTGTATCCTCTACTTGAAAGTCTTCTAAATTCTTTAAGCAAAGTTGGTAGACTAGGCAAAAGATGATTTAATTACTTCATTTGAAGGTTTATCTACAAGCTGAATCCTCTTTGAGCTTGAAGAAAGAGATGAAGTGGAAATTTGATTTCTTATAATATATATATATATATATATATATTAGAGCAACTCTTAACTTCCAATCCTATAATAATATCATGAGATAGTAAAATTAGTCAATGTGTGCATACCCACTAAGTTTCTAGTCATATCATTCATGAATTATCCTTTTAGAACTTTTTTGTTTCTTGTTATCTACTCCAAAGACTTGTCAAAAGTAGACTCAAAATTTATTTCACATATATATATATATATATATATATATATATATATATATATATATATATATATTTCTCTCCTTTTCTTGAATTTACACCTCACATGATTTATCCTTTGGATTCCAAATCAATGTGTATTATTGCTTTACTTTCTCTTTTTCTTCTTTCTTTCTCTTCTTCTCTTTTTTCATTTTTTTCTTTTCTTTCTTTTCTCTTTTTTGTTTCTTCTTTCTTTACTTTTTTTGAGTCTTTGTTTATATTGTGTTCTGGAGGATTTCTCATCTTTCCTTTCCATAGGATATTATATTGAGTATGACTTGAGGAGGTTGTCACTAATCGAGCAAGGAAGAATCGGGTTAAGTTCAATCAAAACTTCTCTATCTTATTAGAGAAGGTGAGGGTGCACTCATTATTTTAGCTTAGTGGGTAACCTTCCAAGATAGTTTAGGACCTTAAGATTAACCTAATAGTTTGATGCCCTTATTTTGGATTGTGAGGTGTTTCTTAAGGGTGATATAGACTTTG